>JAOXJP010228307.1:0-25140 GCA_025762735.1 Platanus orientalis | reverse complement strand
AGGCCCAGTCTGGTTGCCATGAAAAGGTTTTCTCATGACAAAATTTTCTCATGAAATCATTTTTAAGCTATTTGGTTATCATGAAAAGCTGGTTTTGTCATGCATTGGTTATCATGAAAAGCTGGTTTTGTCATGCATTTCTTATGATTTTTTTCTTTTCTTTTTCTTGTGGGATTTTTTTTTCTATTCCTTTATTTTCTTTTCTATGCAATTCATGGCAACCAGACTGGGCCTAAGAGTAAACCGCTACGAGTACAAACAATAGTTTAAAGGTTTTGCTTAGTCTCACCTTCACCCCATAGGGGCTGAGAGCTTAAGGCTCACTTCTACTCTAACCACAAGTCACCTGGTTTTGCTAAGTTTTCACTCCACACCTAACGAGAGCTTCACGTTTATTTCTTCAGAAAAACACCACCAGAGGTAACATATACCGCTACTACAATATGGAGTTAGAACTATAATTTTTCCCCTACTTTGGAAGGGTTAAATGCAATGTGACAAAATGGTCTTTGGTCAAACTTTGATATCCACCTTAAATCCTTCTCAAGGTGATACCCTCTCGGAAATTAGAAGACATTGATTTTGGTGGAGTTGTACTACCCTTCATCTCTCAAACCATAATAGCAGAGGAACTTAGTAAAGTGTTATTGCATTGAGGGTCACAAATCTAGATAAAGATGTATAGCTGTCTTAGGTGGGCAGTCAGCATAACCTTTAACAAACCCATTTAAACCGTCTCGGATTTGGTGAGATCACTAAAGTCACCCTAAGGTGAGATTGACATTAACCCTCTCGCAAACTGATTTTGTTGGAGTTGCACTACTCTTCATCTCCCAAACCATAATAGCAGAGGAACTTAAGTACAGTGTTATTGCATTGAGGGTCCCAAATCCAGATAAAGAAGTATAGTTGTCTTAGGTGGGCAGTCAGCACAACCTTTAACAAACCTATTTAAACTGCCTCGGATTTGGTGAGACCACTAAAGTCAATCCTAAGGTGAGAATGACATTAGGGGCCAACACATCAGCACTGAAAAAGTGAATTGCACTTTTTGGGGGATTTTTTTTACTTTTTGGTGCTGATGTGTCAGCCCCTGATGTCAGTCTCATCTTAGGGTAACTTTAGTTGGTCTCACCAAATCCTGAGGGCATTTAAACACGTATTTTGAACATCAGTTGCTTCATGCTCATGCTAGGGTGCAAAAGGATTACATGGGAGACAAATGCGCTTTCCCCACAATTCAAGCCAATCAGTTCATGATGGAATTTAAGGTTAAAATTACCAATAGACTATAATTGCATGGAATAGGATTCCCAGAACTAAATGTAGTGTGTTTCATGACTTCTTTTCTTCTTAGAAATTTTGGAGGGCTGATAAATTTGGCAGGAATCATAGATCTCATCGATTCAAACCCACAAGGTTGCTGAAAATTTTACAGACACTTCTGTTTCCCGGGTTGGTGAGTTGATTGATTCCTACTTAAGGGTGTGGAAAGAAGAAATTGTTAGACAAATTTTTCACCCATTGATAGCAGAAGAAGTTTTACAGATTCACTTAAGTGATAACAATCACCAATTTAATGATCAGATTATATGGATGAAAACTCCAACCGGTAAAACAAAATCCAAGATTGGTTTACAAGTTGATTCAAGATTCGAAGGGACAAGCTTCATCAAATTCAAATGGGGGCATTTTGCTAAAGACATGGACGAGTCTATGGAAGGTACAAAAATATACTGTCAAGAGTAGTCATGTTTATCTGGCGATGCCTTCATAATGCCCTACCATTGCATGGTACCATGTCAAAGTATAGCTACAAGGTAGATCCCCCATCTCCAATCTGCTGCACAGAAATAGAGAATATTGAACATTTATTCATTCAAAATAACCTGTCTCAAGCTGTGTGGTTTGGCTCGCCTCTGGGCTTATGTAGTTATGTGTCTAGGAATATTGAAAGCCTCTTAAAGATTGGGTTAATAATTAGCTTCACACCTCAACATATCATTCCACTATTTGTAAAGCTTGAAACAAACTAGTATTTGAAAAAAAAAAAGCAATTTATGCATAGGCGACTATAACAACTGCAACACTCCTTTGATGAATATGACAAAACTGATCACAACAAATTTTCTGCCTGATCATTCCACAGAAGAAGATTTTCAAAGGAGCCATCCCCAACATTGGACTCCCCCACCTAGTGGAGCAATAAAGATATATGTAGATGGTGTTGCATGATTTTACAATATTGCAGTAGCAATTATCAAAGATCATACGGGTACTTTCAAAGGAGGTGAATCGAAGGATCTTTACTTGTGTTCATCAGAAGAGGTGGAATCCTAGGTTTTCTATATTCATTGGTTTAAAACTAGCCCAACAATTCTTGATGCTGCCGGTTATGTTGGAAGGAGATTATCCTTCGATTGTCAGGCTGATAAATGATGATCATAGTTGAGACCTTTGGAGAATCAAATCAACAATTCATGATTGCAGGTTACTAAAAGCAGCTCCAAGAAATATTATAATTTTCCAAGTCCCGGATGTAGAATACCGAGGCACACATTCTCTCTATTAAAGAAATTTATTTTATTTCAAGAGAGAATAACAACACTCTTAACATTTGACCAACTCAAGCAGTCACCGAGACATACACTCGCTTCCCTGTGTTCACACTAGTGAACACTATCACGTTTGCTGACAAAACACTTTGATCACACACACTCAAACACTCTCACAAGCACTCACTTTACACTCACTTCACTTGACACTTAGAGCACTCACTTAAGCACACACTGAATGAGGGGGGCTCTGCCTCTTTTATAGCTCCTCAAGACTGACTCATAGAATCGTTCAAGAGTTCTCCAGATTATTATTATTATTATTATTATTATTTTGACCGACATAGTAAAATTCTGGAAACCCCCTTTGACCTACTTAAGAAGTTGGTTCCTCTTCTTCTTAAAAACTCTACTAATGTGGAGATCCTTCATCCCGTTTCTCTAGATTATTCTAGAGAGTTGATGTTGTATCTTCAACACCGGAAACCTGCAATAAGGTTGCTCATTCAATGGCAGCTACTGCAGTAAGGGAGCACATTTCTGGAGTTTGGAGTCTTCAAGATATTCCTCAAAGTTTATCCTCCATTATTTTAATGGATATTTGTAATGGAGTTATTTAATGAGGACTGGAATGAATTTAGGCTTCTTAACAAAAAAAGAAAGAGAGAGATTTTGAAGTTGTAATTGTTACTTCGAGGGTAATCATCCTCCTTTAGAAGACAAACTCCTAGATAAAAAGACCAACCACTTCTCCTAAGGATAAGCAATACATCCTTTACTTAAGCATCCATGCCCACTGTTATGGATAAAGATGAGCAGCATTACTCTAACGTAAACAACCATTCTTATGTAAGTAAAGAATTGCCCTAATCCCTAATTAAACAATTTCCTTATAGCAACTTATAAGTCCATATACACTAAAGTGCCTTGGCTTTGGTGCGAAAGGCACCAGCTGCGCCTGACACATCAGTCCCTAAAACGTGATTTACACTTTTTGGGGTATGCTGTTCATTTTCGACGCTGATGTGTCCGGCCCAGGTGCATTTCGAACTTGGGCTTTTGTACCCAATTTTTTTTCAACACTAAATTAATGGGTTGCCAATGTGGATGCCCCTATGATTTTCTAAAGGTTTTTTATTATTGTTTTTCATGAGGGTGTCATATGGATATCCCTTATGTGTCCCTTCCTCCTATGCTAATACACCATGAGGCTGCCACGTAACATGATGTCCCCATTACGTATGGTCAAATATGGAAACTTTACCTTAGAGGTAGATTTAGTGATAAAACCCGATAGTTACAATCTTAGATAGATTTTGAAAGCCAAAATTTGGGTTGCCAGGATGTGGGCCTCTCTGCTGCCACATATGAGTATTACAAGTAATTTCTTTATGAAACCGAGCTGGGATTAGGTACGACAACCTAGAAAGTGCCTAAAGTTGGAATGACATTAGGGGTGACACTTCAGCACCGAAAAAGTGAAATACACTTTTTTGGGGATGCTTTTCACTTTTTGGCACTGATGTGTCAGCCCTGATGTCATTCCAACTTTAGCCACTCTCTAAGTTGTCCTACCAGATCCTCGGTGTGTGAAACCTACAAATAGAATCCAATTTAGTATCATTAAAACCTGCAAATATAGGAGACTTCTATGATGGATTAACAGACATCGAGGGAGAGTGATTGACCTGAGATCACTTCAAGCAGCTACAGGTAATTTAGATGGTTTAGGGTCAGTGTAAACAAAACTTGCTTTGACTGGGTCTGCTTTTTCACTCGCTTATATTTTATTTGCCAAAGCATTCTGGTGAAGGCTTTGAATTGCCTTGTTGAAATAGTAGATATAAAATGTTTTCATTTATTTATGGTCTCTAATGGTTACAAGGATGTTTTTTTTTGCCCAACTAAAACCCCCACATTCAAGGGAATGCTTATAGTTTGTAATCCCTTAAAAATTGTTTGAATGACCCTATCAACTTTCTGATTGAGAGCTGCCTTCATTTGCTACAAGAGATTTGATCTATGAGTCTGACATCGGCGCCAAGTGAAACAACCCTTATCAAACTGTGAAATTGGAATATCATGATGAGACCAACCAATACATGGATTCCAATTTGACTGTTTCAAGAGGCAGATCATATGATGTCAACCTCATTGAATCCTCAACAGTGTAGTATAAACAATGGTTAAGAAGCTGAAGATGCCAGCTTGTTAGGTTGGTAAAGCCTGTGGGGGTTCGTACCACAGACCAGAGGCACAAGGTATCTTGGAGACATTTTCATAGATACGACAAGACATCATGTAATTGATACATCCATTGTCTTTCTGAAAATGCCCTGGATGTGTATTGATCATAACTTGGAGGATTGCATAATAGAGGACCTGCACTCCATTTTCCTTCTGTCAAGTGTTTTCAGTACTTCCATTGAGATTGATTGTGCCAAAATGACCCAGTTGAACCATCATAACCATCCACCAGTATCCTTCTTTTTCTAATATTTGCCAAGGAATGTGATGAATGGGAAAGGTGTAAAATAGTTGTGAAACACACGACATCTTCCCACTCAGATAAAATGATCTGAAATAGAAATAACTCATGAAAACAACACCTTTTTTTCAACACACTTCTACAAATGTACAGACACAAAATCACATGCTCGAGGTGCATATAAATAAAAAGTACAAGTAAAATGTACAATTCTCCCTTTAAACACAAACAACAACAACAACAACAACAAAGCAACCAAAGAGAACACCCTGAAATCTATATAGGAAAAATAAATAATAAAAAATGAATTAGTACCCTATCCGGGTACAGAGGAAGGCAATCAGAACAATCCCCCTAAAGACGACTATTCCCGTAGCAACTATGGCTTTAATTTGTGTTAGTAGGCACTTACTAAGAAATGTAAGTTTTTCATATGGATACAAATACACGCTCCAGTACAGGGCACCAACACAATCTCATATGGAATGGCTACCTGGCACTTCCCTTCATATCTACTAGCACAAACTCCACATACAAATCCTTAAGGGCAATCCCAACTGTTGTAATCAGAGGGCCCATTATCGCTCCCTGTGGGATAATAGACAAAAGGCCCAACTCCAATCAATCACAAAATTTGGATTAATGGATACACATAACAACCAATAAATTCCACCACAATCAAATAAAGCATTAAAATTAGTTTCATAGATGATCGGTAAAATGGTTTTAAACAAAACAGGGGCCTTTTTGAAAGGGTAACTTCTATGATACAGGATAGAGAGAGGTGGTTTGGTACCCACACATGATAAACAGTAGATTTCAGGACTGATTAAGTTATGGTAATATTGCAATGCAAATGATTATAAGAAAACCAATGGCTAAAAGCTTTCTTCTGATTCTTCAAATGGGTTATCTTCTAAAAAGAAAAGCTCAATTACTTTTTTAAGTAGGAAAGCAGGTAAGTGTTTTGTTAGTTGGTGATGAGAGGTTATGAACCCAGGTCTATTCTGGCTACATCTACCGAGTTTACCATCTTGACAAGTAGGTTAAAGCTTTAATTTCAATAATCTCATACTCTTGCCACCTAGCCTACCTGTGTTAACTAAGATCAATTAGAGAAAACTGAGCTCAATGAACAATGAGTCTCAGATGATTTTTACAACAAGAAGAGAAATATGCCTCTGACATTACACATGAGCAGTTGTAACTAACTCAACAGAATACAAAAGAGAATATACTAACATCCCCCTGCAAGAGAATGATCATTTAGCAATCATAAAATTGGTTCATAGGTAAGAAAAACAATGTGAGGGAAGAGGCTTGGTGAAGATATCAGCCATTTGATCAAGCGATGGTATGTGTTGAATGATGTTTTTGTGAATGACTTTCTCATGAACGAAGTGGTAATCCACTTCAATGTGTTTCATCCTAGCATGGAAAACTGGATTGGAGGTGAGGGAGATGGCCAAAACATTGTCACAGTTGATCATGGAAGTAGACAAAAGGGGAACACGAAGATCCATTAAAAGAGAGCACAACCAGGTAAGTTCAGCAGCAGTAGAAGCAAGGGCCTGATATTCGGATTTCATTGAGGAGTGGGAGACAATTTTTTGCTTTTTGGCACTCCAGACCACAGGATCGTGGCCCAGAAAAACGCAGTAGCCTCCAGTGGAGTGAGGGTCTGTAGAATCACCTGCCCAATCAATGTCAGAGTAGGTTGTAAGGGAAAGAAGACAAGAAGATAGATGAAGTCCAAAATCAATAGTACCCTTAATATACTGGAGAATACACTTAACCGCTTGAAAATGAGAGTGCATGGGGGCGTGCATGAATGGACAAACAAAATTCATAACAAATGCAATATCTGATCATGTGACGATCAGATACTGAAGAGCTCCAATGATCTGGTGATACAGGTGACATCGGGGAAGGGAGAGTGGTGCAAAAGGTAGCTATTTCTTGGTTGAAAATGGTAAGGAGAATGGCTTACAGTCAGCCATAGCAGCCCAGTGAAGAATATCCTTAGCATATTTGGATTGATGTAACACCATGCCTAGGCAGTACGAGTAATTTCAATGACCAGAAAAAATTTGATGTCGCCTGGAATGCGCATATCAAATTGAGAGAGAAACTCAGTGAGTAGCTGTTGAATGTATCAGGAGTCAACCCATGACCAATATATTATCCACATAAACCAGAATAATAGTGATGGCAATAGGGGGTGTGCTTGACAAATACAGAGTTGTCAGACTGGCACGTACGAAAGCCACAGGGAGCGACGAAAGTGGAGAAATGAGCATACCAGGCCCGAGGAGCCTGTTGAACCCATACAGGGCCTTATTGAGATGGCAAACATAATGTGGGAAGGTAGAATGCAGGAAACCTTGGGGCTAGACACATAGAGCTCCTCGTCATCGTTACCATGGAGAAACGCATTTCAGACGTCAAGTTGGGTGACTTGCCATTAAAAATGAAGGGTAAGTGATAGAATAACACTAATGGTGGAGTGTTTAACCACAGGGCTAAACGTCTCATGGTAGTTGAGCCTCTTGATGAAAACCCTTTGAGACAAGGCGGGCTTTGTAGCGGTAAATCTTACCAGTTGAATCGCGTTTAATTCGAAAGATCAATCTAAAATTAATAACAATTTACAATGAGGAGGTGGCGGGACCAGAGTCCACGGTACCAGAGTCCATGTGCCTTATTTGATAAAAGCATTATATTCATCAGCCATTAAGTATGGAGAAGAGAAAGAAGAGAGGAAGTGGGACTGGAGAGTAAAGGAGGAAGAGAGGTAGAAGAACTGGGTGAAAAAGTAGAAGAGAAGGATGAAAAAGTGAGATTGAAAGAGGGAGCAGTAGTAGAGACGGAAGGAGATATAGTAAGGGGAATAAAAGATGTAGCTTGAAGACCGAGTGGGGGAGGAGATGTGGAAGCTGGCACCAAGGTGGTGGAAGAGAATGGAAAGACATGTTCATGAAAAACGGCATGCCAAGAAACAAAGACTTTGTTGGAAGTGAGATTCAAGCATCTGTAGCCCTCGGACGTAGATTAGTACCCTAAGAAGACACAGAGGTGAGAGCGTGAATCGAGTTTAGATGAGTTATAGGGCTGAAGCCAGGGGTAGCACACACACCTGAAGACATGAGAAGAGAGTAATCCAGGGGACTGTCAAAGAGGCATTCATACGGAGAGCGAAGCTATAGTTGACGAGTTGGAAATCTGTTAATGAGAAATACAGTCATCTATACAGCATCCATCCAATATGTATGAGGCATCAAGGCGGTTTGTAACAAAGAGACTGTGGTCTCAATGATGTAGCGATGTTTACATTCCGCACACCATTCTGCTCCGGAGTGTAGGGGCACAAAACTTGGTGTGTGATGCTGTCAGCAGAGAGAAAATTCTGAAATGGTTTGTTTACAAACTAGCCACCACCATCAGTATGTAGGATTTTGATTTTAAAGGATAAAATATTTTCAACATTAGATTAGAAAGATTGAAATACAGAGAAAACATCAGATTTATGAAGAAGAGGAAATAGCCAGGTAAATTTAGAGAAAGCATCCACAAAATTCACATAAAAACAACCACAGATGGAGGGTGTAGGGGAGGGACCCCAAACATCAATTTGTATTAAAGCAAGATAAGTGCAGACAGTAGCTTGAGAAAAAGTAAAAGGTAGTTTATGAAATTTAGCTCCAACACAGCTATGACACTGAAATGAATTAACCAAGGAATGGAAATGTAACTTCTGAAGGAAAAAAAATGTAAAGTGGACATAGAGGGATGTCCTAGCTACTCACCACACTGGAATGAAGGAAGTTGAGCTGGAGAATGCCATAGGTTGAGTAGACGAAGGTGAGCTTGGAAAGAAATATAGCCCACACTTATTGTGCCCTCAAAACAGAGGTGTCTTCATGGTCTTGTCCTAGACCAGAAAACCAAAATAATCAAATGCAATGGAGCAGTTGTTATCAAGAAAGAGACGATGCACAAAAAAAAGATTGGAAGAAATGGATGGTATGTGAAGAACATTATTTAAATGAAATGTGCAAGAGGGAGTATGAAGAAGAGAGTTACCCGTGTGAAGAATTAGGAAAGACTAAACATTGCCATTAGACATAGTGGCCAAACCAGTGTATGGTTGATGAATAGAGAGATTGGAAAGGTCCAGAGTGATGCGGTTGGATGCACTGGAATCAACATTCCAGGAAGTAGATGGATAAACAGGATCTTCTGGAGAAGAAGCAACAAACATTGTCGATACTAGAGAGATGGACGATAGCTGGAGCTGAGGCGATGATAACAATCTACTGCAGAATGGTTTAGCTTGCCACAAATCTGACAGATGATGGGAAATCTGGAAGAAGAACCACTGCAATTGTCGAAAAAAGAAATGCGACCTTTATGTCGGCCACGACCACAGCCTAAAAAGGAACCCCGACCTCTTCGGGAAGAAGTGGCAGATCTGGAAGCAGTGTAGGCGACGGGAACTGTAGGCAGAGGTGGACCATTGTCAGCCAGTTAATTTTATGGTCTGTTCTTCAATATTAAGACGACTATGCAATTCCTCAATTGAGATTGGCTCATGACGTATGGAAATTGCCATCCTGAAGGCATCATCATCGGAAGGTAATCCATTAAGAGTGTGTAGAACAATGTCTTCTTCATCAAGAGGTGAAGAAACGGCAGCCAGAGTGTTTGTGATAGATTTGATCTGTTGAAGATATGCAGACATCGGAAGAGAGCCTTTCTTCATTGATTGGAGCTTGGACTTCAGTTGAAGGATGTTGGAATGAGACATGGAGGTATACCTACGTTCCAAAGATGACCAAACCTCCTGAGCATGTCCATAGTTGAGGATATGTGGAAGAAACGGTTCAGATACTGTGGCAATAATGCAGCTGCTAAGACAGGAACCAATTGGTGTACTTTGGAATGGACGAAGACTTGCTGTTGTCATCAACAAGAAATTCTGACAGTGGAGCAACAGAGCCGTCAAGGAGAGAACAATGATGATGAGCTCGCAAGGCTGTCAAGAATTGTACACGCCAGACGAGGAAATTGCAATCATCCAGTTTACTGGAACCAGGGAACTAAAGTTGTAGCGACCTGACCCAAAAAATAAATAAAATAAAATAAAACAAAACAAAATAAATAATAAATGAATTAAAATAAAAAGGAAGAAGGAAAGGGGGAAAGAAAGGAAATAAAGGGGGTGTTTTGGTCTTTTGACCAAAAGCACCCAAATAAGGAATGCAGTGTCATTTGACAACACCAGTTTGTGCCAACAGGAGAAGAAAGAAGGGAAAGAGAAGGAAGGAAGGAAAGGAGGAAGAAGAAGGAAAGAAGGAAGGAGAGAAAGAAAGGAAAAAAAAAGGGGGTCATCGGCCATTTCAGGCCAAGCAACCCTGCGAACCAGAGAGAGAGAACAAAAAAATATATTTGAAAGAGGGAGAAAGGGGAAGCGTCGGTTCTACAACGACAAACAACAAGGAGAGGGAGGAGGAGAGGGAAAAGAAGTAACGCAAGAAACTTCGTCCACGACCTGGGGATGGACAGTGGGTTGGAAAAATACCCAAAAATCGACAAGTAAGTGGGTTTCTCTTGAATTTAGTTTTTCCCCAACCCCCTTTTGATCCTTCCCTATACATTTTTTTTATTAAATTATTTACCCGACCAGTAGACACTTATTGTTTTGTATCTCATACACATGCCTCGTTGGAACCCATAATGGATTTATAAGTTATACATGTTTGCCGAAATCCTTGTTAAATTCCGTTAATTTATATAACTATTAATGTGTTTCATACACTTGTTAGCCTAGAATATCATATGTACTGCTTTTAATTATATGGTTGTTGCCTTGAAAAATAAATAAATAAATAAAATTTATGCATGCTAATTTTTCCTATAGATGGGAGAGTACACAAAAGATTATCATATGTCGTAAAGTATTGGAATGTTAGGTGTAATCAGAATACTGGAAATATATATATATATATATATAATGGAAGCTTTATTTTGGCAAAGCTAAAGAAAAAAAAAGGGAGGGGGATTGACTTATTGAGTGTTTTAGTTGAAAACATAAGGACATTTAGACTTAAAGAAAAGAAAAAAAGGCGGAAGTATAAATAAATACTCAAACAAAAAAAATGCAACAATTAAATAAATACAAAAAGCAATAAAACGAGATAAAACAAATTAGAATAAATAAATCATATATATAATTAAGTAAATAAAAATCGAAGTGATTTATATAAGTGTGAAGGTTGATAACTAATTTAGGAGAAGGGACTATACTTTTTTTTATTAAATGAATTACAATTATAAAATTTAAATAAAAAAAAACGATGACTATCCTTGAAAAATTACCTGTATATTAGACTGGACCGAGGGGATAATCGGGTTAAGATAAACAAAATCACGAATGTATAGATTATCCCGTGTATTGGAAACACGAATGGTTATCCTGTGTAGTTACACATACAATCAGGTGAGCGCAACTTGTGACTAGCCTATCACTTGTAATGACACTCAACCCAATGATCCACCTTAAACGATAAGACAATGCATTATGGAATTGTCTCTCCGAAATGTTTCAAATTGTTGCATTAAAATTATTGTACATGATGGGACTACTTGCCCCTTTGATGATGTTCATTCTTACTGTTATATTTTATTTTAGATGATTGAGCTAGAGATGTTTCTTACATGGTGTGTTATGTCATAGAGTGTAAAGGTGGTTGGAGATTGTGGAAACACCAATTTGGGGTTACTTACTTACAAGAGTTGTGAGCTGACCCACTTTATTAAAACATTTCAGATTGAGACGGATCAGTTTCTTAGTGGGCGGACTCATGCACTATATTCCAAGGGTGACAACGCAAGTAGCGAGACGTCAGAATAATAAAGTGATGGGGAACCATTTATTTTCTTTAGGAGACTTATTTTATAACCATTAATAAGTTGTACTTGAGAACTTAGAGTGCAGACAATCTTAATTGAGTATGTTTCTTTTCATTAAATGTTTTTATATATAAAATGGAAATGGAAAAGGAAAAAAAAAAAAGAAGTAATGACTAGACTGTGGAATTGTCTAGGAGAACAATGGTGATGTGTGGATGGTATTACATATACAGGGTATAAATTGTTTTGTGATTTATCAAGTACCCTCTTGTCATTATCTGGGAATTTCCCAAGGGTCCAGCCGAAATTTCCGTAGAAACGGTATATGGACTCGTGCCGAATTCCAGTTCTAAGGGACAAATGACACTGGGAACAACCAATTGCAATTGTTACCCTTCATAAGGTAACGTCCCTGATCTAATTCGTGGAATCGTCAGGTTCGGGGCGTTACAAAGGTTGGTAATGAAAGACTGAAGAGAAGGAGAAGACGACATGACGCAAGAGATACAAAAGAAGAATAAGCCAAGATCAAAAGAAAAAGGAAAGTGATGCTAGTCAAAGGACATCTAATACCATGTTAACTAAGATCTATTAGAGAAAACTGAGCTCAATGAATGATGAATCTCAAAGGCCTTTTATAACAAGAAGAGGAATATGCCGCTGACATTACACATGAGCAGTCATAACTAACTCATAAGTCAGAACAGAATACAGAAGAAAATATGCTAACAACCTGAAGTCCAAACTCCATTCCCTGTTATTAAACAGGAGAGTCAGAGATAGTTCTCTTCTATTCCTTATCAAACCCCCCATTTAGATCAATATATGCATTCCGCGGCTACAAAACCATAAAAAGGGAATAATCTATTGACTATTGAATAGGTTTTATGGAGAAATGTACTTTTACGTGAAAAATGCCCATCCAATGGAAATATCTGAAAAGAAAATTAAAAAAATTGACTCAAGATCAAGAATAAAAATGAAGCAAGAGGAAGAAGAAATTACCTCGAGTGCTGATTGGAACAATGCCATTCCACCAATAATGCTAAGGCCAGTAAGGTATGCACTATAACCAGGTATATCCTCCTGAATTTCAGTTGCTCCATAATCCATGAGAAAAATGTGAATTACAGACAAGCTACAGGCCAATATGTATCTCCCTTCCATTACCAATTGCACAGCAGCCGGAATCGTCGAAAGCCAAGGTGGAAAGATTGGCAACAAAGGACTGATGAAAGCAAGAACAGTTGACATGTACAAGAAATGTATGGAGTAGAATCTAAACAAGAGCCACGTGAGAGCCCCCTGAAAGAAAGCAATCTCTGCAGTAGCTAAAAGAACACCTGAGATGGCATTATCAAGGACTTCAACACATCGGAACCTGGTTGATTCTGCAACAGGAAACATACCCATCACTTGCTCTGTCACCCCACCAGACTCAGACGTGATGAGATAATACAATACCCAGAAGAAAACCATGGACTGGGAGAGGAAGTTCAGAAGACCGGCAGCTCCCGATATGATGGAGTAACCAATAGAAAACATGAGATTTGCACTCCCAGCTAGTAGGGATTGACTACTAGCAAAGACACGTTTACACACATCAATCCCTTGAAAAGCAACAGCTTTAGCCCTCACAACCAAATCCTCCCTAGTAATAAGTAATTCCCTGAAAATGTCATCCAATTCTGCATAAATCTGTCCCCATTCCCTTTTGCGAACCCGATTTTTCAAACTCATAATCTTTTCAGTATATGGGGAAGAGTTCATCAAAGCCTTTGAAGGTTCTGAAGAATTAACCGATGGGGCTAAAACAAAATGTTTAAACCCACCAACAAACTCTGTCAGGTTATACTCAATAGCCAAATCATCAATCTGTTGTGACACAGTCTCGTAAAATGTTTCAGTGTATCGATCCATCAACCCAGGAACATCGTTCTCATCCATCCATCTCTTAACGCCAATCCTCTCTGCATAATTACTCTGTTCTACATGAGATTTCAGCGAAATTACAGCATCCTTTCCCTCAATTCCAATCTTATAACAGAAGAAAAATCCACCTGCGAGAAAACCCACCATCATCCCAACAATCAACCCAATGGCCACTATGGTTTTCAACTTTTTCAGAATCCCTCGCGTCAAAAACCCGCTAAATTTACTCCGACGAAAGCTGCTACTCCTCAGTGAAGACACGGTCGACATCGTCGAATCAACATTTCCGGTGAACATAAACCCCAATCCGATAAGTGTGTGAGACCCCAAATAACCCATTTGCTCATTAGCGATCACGAAAACCCCAAACGAGACAAGCAATCGAACCAGCTTCGAAAACCCATTTCTACTCTTTCTTGAAACACCCGATTTCTTGCGGCGGAGAATCACTCGGACACAGGCATTCCGTATGTCCACAAGGGTACCCACGAAAGCCCTAAAAAAAGCTACTGGAACTGCTAGAACCGTCTCTGTAAGCCCTAAGCTCAAGGGCTCCGACCAAAACCCAACAAGGGCATCTTGAATGCTTCTCAACGGAATCGAACAGAGAACCGCCCACTGAATCGGCCGGAGATATTCTTCGAGCAACCTACATACACAGTAGAGCAAAAATATAGAAAACGCCATGCCCGCATGAGCCATGGCGATGTAGAGAGCGAGACGTACCTGGGGATCGCCGGAGATGGATTTCTGATCGGGTTTCATGGATTCTCCGTTGGGCTTCTGTGATGATGAGGGGGTGTTTTCCAGCGAAGGAGGTGGTCGTTCTTGTGGGGCGGAAATGGGTTTGCGGATGGAAGCAGAGCGGAACATGTCTTGCCAGGGGAGATTGGATGCATCGGGATTAGAGTTTCGGTCGGAATAAGGTACGAGCTCCATTGAAGATGCAGAGAGGAGCCTCAGTCCAACATTGTAGAGGAACAGAGAAAGGTGTGATTTTTATTTTTTACTATTTTTTGCTTTACTTTTGAGAGGGGGACGAAGACCTGGTTTTCTTGTTTTAATTATATTCTGTGCTTGTGGTGTCAGAAGAAACGACTTTGAGCTACTGAAGTCCTCTGAAGCTGCATGATTGTATGGCAGGGTGTATGGATGTATAATGACGGAAATGCCCTTGTCTCCTTACCTCTTGCTCGCCTTCAAGTGAGTGTAACGGAAACAAATGTTATTTGATGAAAATGTCAGTGTCTCTGTGATGAACTATAAGCTGACATGTGGTTGTACAAGACACGAGGGGACATCATATAGAGTAAAATGGATGAGAGTTAGATGAAATTTCAAATTCCTAGTCCTCTGGTGTCCTGGACACCAAATCCTGAACAGGATATTTGCTCCTTTGCTCTTCTGCCGTGAAGCCCATGAATCCTGGGCGTCGCAGCCTACTAATCCATGACACATTTGGTTTTTTTGGTTAGAAATGGCTGGAGAGTTTTAACTGAAAAAATGTAGCAACACAGACAATCATTCTAAAAAATGTAGTTATGAGTATGACTATGAGGTCATAAGCGTCAATAGAAGGAATACTCTTGTCGAAAGGCAAGACTTTGTAGTTTTTTTAGTTGAAAAAATTCTCAAGACTTACTGTAGGCAGGTGTTTTGATAGATTGTTGCAGTTGGCCTGCAGGCCCTGCACAACCCCACTGGTAATAAAACCGCTTTTAAGTCATTAAGGGCTTAACAGTTAATTCTCGACAGTTTACTCCCGTTTTTCTCCTGCTGTCAGGGGGGAATGAAATCGTATGCGCCACACCCCCTGATGGGACACTCGGGGGGCGGAACCAAATGGAGCTCTTGAATCTTGGCAAATTTAGACAAGGGTTGGTCTTCCATCCCTCCATGTGATGAGAAATATAGCTTTTATATGGGAGCGATTAATGGCACTCCTAAAACCGCTCACCCCGCTCTCTTTTTTTCCTATTTTTTTATTTTTTATACCCCTCTCCTCTTTTTGCCCCACGACTCCACCTCTCTCCTCTTCGGCACCAACGACAACCCACCCCCTCTCCTCTCTCTCTCTCTCCCTCCCTCTCTGGCGTCTCTCTTTCTCCCTCCCTCTCTCCAACATCTCTCTCTCCCTCCCTCCCTCTCCTCTCTTCCTTTCTCACTTCCTTTTCCTCTCTCTCCTTCTTCCTCTTCCTCCTCTATTTTTTTTGCTGTTCAGACTTGCAAGTACAAACGATAAAAAAAAAAAACAAAGGAGGAAAAGGGAGAGAGGGAGGAAGAGGTAGAGGAGAGAGAGTGAGAAAGAGATATGTCAGGGAGATGCAAGGGTGGGGAGAGAGGGGAGAGGGGTATTTTGGGGAGGGGGTTAAAAAGGGGGATGTGGTGAGATTTTTTAGGGGTGTCATTAGTCGTTCCCCCTTATGTTCGTACGTTCACCTACAAGCTAGATTATCATGTAGTAGACCTAATTCAACCTTTGGGTTAGAAGCCAAAGCTCGATTCCAGCTAAGGCTGTCAATGACCCGAGTAAGCTCGGCTTATGGAGCCATCATGAGTTGAGTCTAAGCCTTGTTTTAAGCTCAAATAGCTGAGCGTAAGTCTTGATTTAAGTTTGTTTCTTAAGAGAACCTGAGTCGAGCTTCACTAAGCTTAGCTCGCTAAAAACTCAGTTTGGATACACTTTGTTGAATGATTCATGGTTATTGAAAATGACCATCTTTGAAACGTACACGTATACTTAGATCGGACTAAGGAGGACAATTCGATTGAGATAAATATTACGCATGAGTGAATTATCATATGTATTGGAGGCATGGATGGGTATCCTATGTATACATACACAAATGGTTAGCCCACATATGGTATGCAAATGATTATTTCATGTATTGGAGACAAGAACTGGGATGACAATCAAATAGATGCACATGTGACTAGCCTATCCTTTGTGATGACACCTAATCCGATGGTTCATCTTAAATGATAAGACAACATACTATGAATCATCTATGTGAAATGTTAAGAATTACTGCATTTTATTCATTATACATGATGAAATTACTTGCCTATTCAATGATGTTCGTATTTATTGTTATATTATTTTTAAATGATTTAATTTGCAATGTGACTTGTACTGTATGCTATGCTATAGTGTGTATAGATGGTTGGTTGTTGGTGACTGTGGAAATGCCAATTTGGGTTACTTACTTACATGATATATGAGTTGACCCGTATTATTTAAATATTTCAGATAAAGATGGATTAATTTCTTAGTGGCCTAACTACTCTGTTACGTTTGAGATATATGAAAGTAGAACAGGAAGGCAAGGAGGTAACTGGAAGACATCACTAATAAATAAATCATTAAAATTTTCATCTGAACTTGTAATTTTTTTTATTTTTCTTAGAGGTTTTTGGAACCTAATATAAATTTCAAAGTATCTATTGTGATTTTAATTTAGTGAACTTATGGTGTGGATGGATATGGAGCTGTCAAGTGAACAACAATGATGTTATGTAATGTATGCTTTATGGGAGTGTTATTTTATCTTATGATTTATTAGGTACCCTTGTGATATGATTTGGGATATTCCTAGGGGCCCATATTACAATCGTTATGCTACCAAAATTTTGACAGAAACAACATATAGATTTCCTCCCAAATTATAGCTTTACGAGATAAATAACAATGAATATGAACAAAAATCATTAATTACCCTTCTTGAGGAAATGTCTCGGGCCCGATTAATGAATTATTGGGCTCGGGTCATTACAATTGGATGTCTCAGGAGCATTAGTTTCTAGAAAATAAGTTGGTGGACTTTGTTGTTTATCATGTTGCTCATGACAAATTTCAGCTTGTATTCATTTCAGCTACTGTCTTATCCTTTTATTTCTTTAGTTGTCTAAGTTCTCGAATAGTTTCTTTGGGATTTTCTTTTTACTTGAGACTCGGATTCATTGCCTTAATGTTACGGGGGTATGTTTTCATGGATATTATCCCCCTCATTATTTGTTGTTGAATTAGCATTAACTGTGATGATACCATTTCGAGCTAGAGATGTTGTTGGTAGTGGGGGAAAATCTTTATCTTCTTTGAATAATAGATTGAAAATTGTGAAAGTCTTGGAGGGGTCAAAGATTGGTGACCTACCTTGTACACTTATCGAGAAGTTGAAGATTGGGGACCTCCCATGCCTTGACATATTGAGATTAAAGGCTGGTAATAAGTTTCGTTCAAAAGGGTTGAAGACTGGAGATTCTCTATAAGTATAATGGGAAACTCCTAACCCGATGAAAGGAGATTTGCAATCTTTTTAGATTATCATTTTATTCTCAAAGTGTTTTCTCTGGCCACACTTTCCATGAAGTGAGTTTAGACAGGTTTGGATTCCTTACTCTTATTCTTGCCTCTTCCTCTTCCATTTGATTAGGTACCTACCATTATGATAGAGACATTTTGTGGGCTCTATTGGACTAAACAATTTTCCTTTTCCCATTTAAGAGAGATGAGAAATCTCTTTGTTGACATGATTAGGCAATGTGGATCCCATCTATGTGGGTGAACTCAAGGGAATTTCTGATTTTCAGATTTCTCAACCTAACTTTTAGCCTTTACCTTGTATGTTGACTGGGAGTGACATTATCAACCTGATTTGGTTTTGACTTGAAGCATGATTTATTCAAACCGGTACTTGATCTATTGCATCTTGAGTCCCTTTTGAACATCAGGGGTGGAGGTGGTCTTCCTCTTCTCGTATTTTCTTACATGTATGGCTAGGCATTCGTTTAGAGAATCTACTCGTGCAAGTAGCTTTCTTCTAGCATCATGTACCCCTACTTGGAGTTTTAACTTGGCTTGATTTGCTTGAATGAGGTGCCTGGCTTCCTTGGATTTAGCCACCTCTACTCGCATTCTCTTTACAACTAAACATGTTTGGGAAGGCTAACAAGATGTACTTATTGTTTGTTTTTACCTATGTGAGTAGACTTTTTGTATCAAGATTTTGTTGTGTTGGTCATACCGTTTTGTATAAATTTGTCACTGGTTTCCTTTTGGGTAAGTCCTCTTATGGATAAATCTGAATTTTACTTGCCAGAGTTAAGTTGTGTCACTGGGTTCTTTTCCCTCGACTATTCATTTTAGTTGATGCAACAACCCTTACCTTTGTTGGAAGCATTAGCCTATTATGCACAAACCTTCTTCTCTTGACAATGGGGGCCACATCATTATCCTCATCAACTTGGGATGACCCAAGAAATTTAGTTTCCATGACCCATTTGGGTTTACTTGCACAAGTGGCATTTTTCTTGGGGGTGGGAGTAGTTTTGAACTCAACCATTGAAGAGTTCCTTGGAGTTTTACTCATATGAACTAGCTTGTGCTCAATTGCGATGGTGATTTAGATATCTTCATCCACAAGAGCACCTGGCTTAACCGAACGGATTTATGAGGTAATGATGCCCTTCGGCTTAAGGGGCCGGTAGAACCAACCCTTCTTATTTGATGTCATCATGCTGGCCTCAGTGGGGTTATGGACCACGAGTAGGGTCGGCACCCTCTGAGGTCAAAAGACCTCTGGAGATGTTGAGGTAACCATCTTATGGCCTCCATATAGGTCTGTGAAGGGGTTGATGGAGAAGTTTCAGAAATTCTCAATTAAGAGAGGCCCCGTTGTAACATTTTATGTCCACTACAGACCGATATGGTGTAGGTCAATTGCATGTTAGTGTTGTTAGTCCTGGCATTGTTATCGGCAATGGATTTCCTGCACAAACAAAATATCTTTTAATAATACAACTAAGTGTCCATCTAGTCAAATATGAGAGGAGAAGTGTCCCATAGAGCGTGCCAGAAAATTTGTACACATCAAATTTCATAGTATGCTTATGTTGCTTGGAAATATAAGTACAAATTATTCATTTAGTACATTGAGTGGTTTATTATTTTATGTGGGGGGGTCTACTTCTCCATACATATTCGGTTTCTTGAATATGTTAATTACATATCCTTTCGTATAGGAGAGGAGAAAACCTCTAATTATCACTTAATAGCTGTGTAGTAAAAATAAGAGCTAATATAAAAGAAATAATGTATTTCATTGGTGTATTGGATTACATGCACAATTAATTGAATATGTTAATTACATCTCCTTCCAAATAGGGGAGGAGAAAACCTCTAATTACGGTTTAATAGACATACAGAAAAAAAATTAAGAGCCAAATATAGAAGAAAGTACTTATCTCATTAATATAGTATTGCATATGTAATGAATACAAAGAAAAGATAAAGAAGAAGAGGGACATCTTCAATTTAATATTTGCATAGAGTAATCATGTATAAACAAGGTTTTTATACCACCTTGCCGAAGCCATCTTCTTCATTGTATTCTTATTGTTTTGTTGGATAAGTGATACAGTCATGTAAGACTTGTAGCTTTAACAAATGGACAAGAGAAAGTGGTGATCTTCTCAAAAACCATTTCTACATTTACGTTTCTTCATATACGGATCCTTTTGCATGCATGAACTTGTGCTCTATATATAGAAAAAGGCTTCAAGGTGACATAATCCTAATGAGAATCTTTATGGTGATCACCCCCTTTTCTTGGTCTTGAAGAGTTTATCCTTATCTGCAACTACTTGTAGTATATCAACAACCTTGATCTTATTCCCACGAGAAGAAATGGTTGCCACCAGTAGTCTTCTTTGTATATAACTCTTCATTTTGGTTTCTACGAGTAAAATTTATAGTCTTGTCACTATTGGAGTTTAATGTAGATAAGCCTCAAGTGATGAATTCTATACTGCTTTCTTGATCCTTATTTGGATTTAAAGTTTTTTGATATATTGAAGAACTTGAGTATTTGAATCAAACTCTTTTTTTTTTGGGAGGACTTTCCGTAAGTATTGGACACGTGTCATTGACTCATGGCAGTTGCAAAATGACACATGTCATTATTTATGCCATTCAACACCTTTTTTTTACTCACACAAATAGGATTGCATATGATCCCGACACATGCATTGAAAGCTTCATTTTGCGTTTCTACCACATGTTAGGTGTTGTATGGTGCTTTTGAGAGTATTTGGAAGACTTGTGAAATTTTTATTCGAATAAGTAACGTGTCACCTTTTTAGTGGTTTTATTCGCTATAATGCACTTTATGTCATGTGGGATGATTCTTTATGTCACATGTAGCCTATTAATCACTTTACTCGTCAGATTGGCTTTTTACTTATGCGAGTGGAATCTTCCCACGTGTAATTGCTAACATTAGTACCATTATTGCAATTTCTGTGTGCATTAAAAGCACATTGTATCACAACTTGTTTAAGATGATGATTCGATGCATCACAGAGTATCTTTACTCATGCAGATTAAATTCCATGCCAACACTAAGAGACCTTTTGTATATTGCTATTATTCATTGGACGATATGGATTGATAGAAAGAAAATTATTTTAAAAAAATGAACATCCAACTTATAAAGATTTCTTATTCCATGCTTTCAAATTGCTTTAAGAGTCGACATAACTGGAGGCTCCACTCCAAGTTGCTTCAATCTCTAATATCGTCTAGAGTCCTCCTCTAACTGGTATTTTGAAGATAAATTTTGACAATGCATGCAAAGCTAACAACTGAGGAGTTGGGACCATTTTACGTGATCCTTACAACAATTTTTGTATCAGCTTGTTCCTTAAGAACATGTTCTTCTTGCCTGAATAAACCAAGATTATATCTGCATTTGAGTTGGAAACTTTGTTGGACTTTAAAAATATCATCTTAGAAGGTGACATGATCATTGTCATAAACTATTGAAATATCTTGTAGGTTAATCATAGAGGGGGGTGAATATGATATAATTAAAATTTTAATTCTATTTACCTCAATCTTAATTAGATGAGTTAATTAGTGATATTCAATTTTAATTTATCTCATTTAACGTGTATTATGCCCAATTGCTAATGATTTGTAAGTATGGAAATGTAAAGAACAATCACACAAATATCATACACCACAACACAAGATGTATAGTGGTTCGGTCACACCTTAAATTACGTGTTTGGTGTCTCTGGCAAGTACGACATTGGTTGTCTCCGAGCTAAGGACTTACAATCTTTGACCATTAATACAAGGGTACACAGTACATGGGAAAACCTTAAACTATGTGTTTGGTGTCTCCGTCAAACACGACTTTTGTTGTATCTGAGCCAAGGACTTACAATTCGTCAAATGGCGTCTCCGACCGTTGACACAAGGGATCGAAGTCTACTACCAATGTGGTTCTTAAAAAGCGAATGTAGCAAGAGATAGTCTAAGTATAGAAATTGAAGTTCCAATGTAATGTAGCTCTAAAATAGCCAAGTATGCAATATGGTCAACATAGGGAATAAAAAATCCTTATGCACGTAGTGGCTCTCAATAGCCAAATATACCAATATGGTCAAGTACGAGAACCAATGTCCCAATGTAGAGAGTGACTCTCAACTAGCCAAATATACAAAGTGTATGGTTTCTACTCAATACTAAGGGAGTGTGTGAATGTCTCTAATGAAGGCAAGTATGCGAGTAAATCCCACAACTAAGAATGATCTCTAGAATAAGCAAATATAAGTGAGGCTTACAAGTGTTGTATCTCTTGGAATGGTTTTCCAAGGATTCATGTGTAGAGTAGTGGTATAGATATACAATAAGCAAAAACTAACCACAACTACCTACAATGTAATCAAATTCCAAAATAAAAACGAAAACTTTACCTCAACCTTTGAGGTTGGGAGTTCGTATTCATGGAGTGAATGAACAACCGTCCTTGTCCTTCTTCCTTTCTCTCTTGCAAAGGAAACCTCCCGCATGGCCTCAAGAGAGAGAACCAATTCTCTTATTCTCCTTTAGTTGTTTGGAAGTTTTGAGTGAATGAATTGAGAGAGTGTAGAACTTATAGAGTTCTTGTTCTTACCCAAAACCCCCTTTCTTTTTCTTAGCAAACCCATTAAACTTTTTTTTGTAAAAAAACACCTCATGTAGAAGATTTCAAGTGATTTTTCTAAAATGAATGCACAATAATGTTTTTAATATATATGAGAGGTGTTAGTCCATCATCTGGAACTAATTCCTTTTTTATAGGGTCGAGCCAAGGCTCTCCATGGCCTATAACGATAAAAAACTAGCTGTTAGAGTTTAAATTTTCATGCGTAATCGATTACAAGATCCATAATCATTTACACACGTAATTGATTATGGATATGATAATCGGTTACATTTTGATATCTGATATTCAAAAAAGACTTGTTGAGTTGATCGTTTTGAGTACTTGTGGGTTTCGAGTGGACATCAAAATCAAAAGTTATGGTCGTTTTAAGTTTAGATGTTCATGTTTACTTTTACACCCATTTTTTACTTTGGTTTTTTTTTGTACAATTACACTTAGGGGCATATGTTGGTCTTTAAGCCTTCATATGATCAAACATTGGTCTTTGGGGGGTCTCTTAGAGTAGTCACACAACACCCATTTAGTTTTAAATCAAATTTACCTTTCGGGCTTAGAGATGGTGACTTGGCTCTTCCTTGACACTTATCATTTGTACTTATTGGGTTTTTTGCTTAATATGTCTTGGCTTGTAGCACTTAAACATTTTCCTTGTCATGGTGATAGTATACATACTAGACACTCATAGGCTCACTTGTTATACATAACATGTATAACCTAGTACTTAGACTTTGAATGAACTTGACAAAATACATCATGACTTTGCCAATACCATAATCATAATTTGTCGACTTCTTGAGATGATTAACTTCCCAAAGTTGAATCACTTGTATGGCTCTTGTAAGTACATGACTCAATCAAGTCATGAAAGTGACTTTGCTGATTCCCATGACTTTGGCCGAGTATTGTGACTTAAGCAAGTCACATTATTTTATTTTATTTCAAAAATTGAGGTTTAAACTTAATATTATATATATGAAAAAAACTTAATTTTCTATTTTGGGTTGAATCTTTTACAATTGTTCTTTAACTTTGTAACATGTAGAGTTTATATGCTAGGCCAGACTCACGTCTCTAGAGAGCTAAACCCTAGTTCAAGTCTTCAAGTATGAAGAATAGCTAAAGATTGAAGAACCTTTAAGTTTATGTTTTTCTTCTTGCTTGCAACTCTTTTATAGTTTTATTAACTATATGTGTTAAGTCATTAAATTGATTTTTATTTGTATTTGGTAATATCTTTGGATTGATAATAAATTCTCATATAGAATCATCTCTTAAAATTTGTGTGGAATAATAATATGAAATAGTAATATTTATTATAGAAATTGACTATACTTGATTCAAATTATCATCTATCTATTATTATTTATATATATTTTTTGTTGTATACTAAAATAAAATAAAAAACGACATTACTCTTCGAGTTGACAGCAACACATGTCTGTTTCATTTAAAAAAAAAAAAACTAAGAATGATCAATCATATGGCAAAAACGATATATTGAATACATAAAATAATCAACTACTTTTAGTAAGTAAATTAGTTCTATTATGTTTTTTTTTGGTAAGGAACATGGCTCCAAACAATTATTCATTAAAATAGACGGTTGATTACATGATTCAGAATTAAGAATCACTGCTTCATCGCTTGAGATAGAAGAAGCATCACTTACTTGAGTGGTATGTTCCATTACCGCGATAGCCGCCGCCATGCAACGTGCAGCATTGTTGATCGCATTAAACCACTTTTTTCTAGATGTCATAAATCAATATTATTCATTGTAGGATAACTAAATCTCTCAATGGCTGGTTTTTATTCCTCTAGTTCAACCAATTGGGTTAATCTTGCTTTTGCAACCTTACTTCATAGGTTTATGTTTAATCCCCAAGTTGAAGCGTGTCAATGCCCCCTAATTCCCAGGTTTGGTCCACTCCTTCAACAAACGCTTGCAGTTTACCCGCAACCAGCAGTGGCATGTTGCATTGAAAAAATGAAAATCCCCCTCCCAAAAAGTGCAAATCACATTTTCAATGTGACGTGTCTACCACTGGTTATGGGAGGACTGTAGGCATTCGTTAAGGGGTAGACCAAATCCATAGTGGCCCTAATCGGATAGCTGAGTGTAACAGGGAGATCTTGGTTCGAATCTGTGTGTGTCCTTGTTGGGTGGCAATGATTGACATGACCCATGAACCCAATACAAACCCAACACAAAATAACCAGGTTAGGATTGACCGTAAACGAGTTTTAGGTCAAAGTAGGT
>JAOXJP010228306.1:0-11146 GCA_025762735.1 Platanus orientalis | reverse complement strand
CCTTTGTTTTGAATCCATTTTTGTACTAGTATTATATGTAGAACAACGATTTGAATGAAAAATCAAGAGTTTTGAAAGAAGGTTTTACTATAAAATTGGAAAAGCCATTCTATTAATTGTTTTGGTCTTTTAATTTTTTTTAGATATATAATTTTTTTATGGTTTGGAAGAAAATCTACAAGTTTAATTCTTTAATTTATTTTGGTATAGATTCATAGTGTCCTTAAATCCTATTTTTACAAAGAAAAGAGTTGGTTTTACATCTTATTTTTCATGATGTTTAAAGAGTACTATTTTAAACAAATTTACTATATTCTGGAAAATATGTTCTATAATTATGCCTAAATGGATCAAGCATATTGTAATTTGTTATTTTGACTTATTTGATGTAAAGAATCTTTATATATTGTTCATGTGAATTATATGTTTTGATTAAAACTACAAGAAAATGATATGTTCTGTTAGAAAGCCAACCTACCCATTAAGGGGATTTATTGATGGAACCTATCTCATTGGGTATATGGTATGAACTGTTATGGATCATCACTATTAACCACATAGGTAGTAGTAACAATCCACCTCACTAGGTATATGGTGTGAACTGGCCCTTCTCACCGGGGTTTAAATGATACGAACTGTTATATGTATTGGCTTGATATTGGATATATGTTTTTTTTTTCTATTATGGCTATGATATGATATATGTTTATAATCTATTACATTTTATTTATGTTAAAATTATATGATTAACATTGTTTTTTCATTTTGTACAAGAAACTGTAATTTTTATAAAATTTCTAGTATTGTAAAAGATTGATTTATGAAATGTAATGTTCTGTATATTAATTAGTAAATATGAAAATTGTCTATTTTGTTTCAGCAATCGTGCTAAGACTCAATCCAATGTTTCCTTAGTTTACTATTTTCTTATTAAATTTGTCAAACTTACTCCAATCTAACACCATAAATGATGAGATCACAGAGCAATAGTTTTAGATAGAGAAGAGCTAGAGGCCAAACATAAATTATTTCAGTTATTTTAGTTTAGATATTTTATTCATTTCAATTTAGTTCTTTCATTTTAATTTTCAAAGGATGTAATAAGTTATAGATTTTAATATTTGACTTTCAGATGATGGTTTAGATTATGTTAGACTAGGTTTTAGATTATTTATAGGATTATGGTTTATGGATTATGTAATTTTATACAGCTTAGATTTATGAGAATGTGAATGGTTATATGATTATTGCAAATTAATCAATGTATTATTTTGTTGTATATGAAGGAAAAAGAAAAGCAAAAAAATTATCCATGTTATGAATGAATGAATGATGTTAATGTTACGTACCAAAATACATGGCTTTACTAATATGGGTTTCGGGGCACAACATAAGTAGGTACACAAAACCTACTATAGAATGAGATGGGAAAAACATGAAACTTTCATTATAAAAATATTGAGTATATCTCCATGTAGAATACATACCAATTTCTAGTGTGTAGACATGTACTATGGGTTTCAGGGTGCAACATAAGTAGGTACACAAAATCTATTACAGAATGAGATAGAGAAAACATGAAACTTTTATTATAAAAATATTGAGTAATCTCCATGTAGAATACATACCAATTTCTAGCGTGTAAGCATGTGCTAGTGTATATACGTCATCTACTAATCATCACAAGATCTATACACTCATCATCATGGTTCATCATGTAGGAAATATGCATGCAAATACACATGATTCTATTTATACACAGTGTTTTTCTAACATTGACGTATGGTAGTATGCATGATTCTAATTGTATATGACATTCTTCTATTATGTGTGCATGACGATTTGAATGGAGATATAAGTATACAATGGCATGGTAAGCTTATGTAGATCAACTTTTATTCTTACAAATTCATCTTCACTTTAATATTTATTGTTTACATTATAGCTTTCATAAGTTCTTACCATTTATCTATTCGACATAGTCCATTTCCTTTTATTGTTATCCTCAATATTTTCATTCATTAGGTTCCTTCACTACTTATAACTTTATCAAATTTTACTTATCACTTCAAATAGCTTTCATTGATCTTCTTTTGATATTCACTTATCATTTTCTTAAGACTACATCATCTTCTTTTCATATAAATCTTATGAACTTTTACCTTCTTTTTAAAAAGTACATGATTTTACTCTTTTCCTGACATTTTTTTTACTTATGGAAAAGACTTACAGTTTCATTGCTAATCTACATAATTTATTTTCCTTCCATGAAACATAATATGTTGACTTCTTTTCACTTGTAAAATTTAAATGTTTTCATTTTCTTACTTTAATACTTTTCTTTTTTTACATGACTCATAACTTTACTTTACTTTGCTTTAAAAACTTTTATACTTCCCTTCTCTTTTTTTTTTATTATCATAATTTCACTTTTCATATATATCTTATACACTTCCTTATACTTGTGGGACTTAGGTGTTCCCATTTATTTCCTTTATACATTCTTTCTTATATTACATGTAATTCTTACTTCACTTTTAAAGCTTTTAAGCTTCCCTTATTTTTTTAATACTTTTAATTCTTTATATTTTTGATATATCATATTATCCCTTACCATAAGGGTCATCATCATGCCATTGTTTATATCTCAAATGTGCATACCATCATATCATTGCATTATTATCCCAATGGAAAGGCCATCATATCATTTTATTATTACCCTAATGGGAGGGCCATCATATTCTTTATCCTTTAAATCATAATTACATTTACTCATCACTTAACACTAGTTGTCATTTAACTTCCATTGGTGGGATCTTCATTATTTAGACAATTATCTTTACTTTCCTTACTTATCATATTTCATTCTTATTATCCTTCATTTATTTCAAGTATTATACATCCATAGCCATACATTTACTTGATATATTATTCAATCCTAATATAATATGCGATTATGTTCACATGATATAATTATGTTAGCAAAATCAAGAATATGTGCAACATGAACAAGTTATTCTTTTAGCTTTATCACCAAGAAAAATTATATAACTCTATATATAATTCCAAACATCATAAAACTTATACACATGGCATGAGTAATGATCTATATAACAATTCAATCATATTTGTCATTCAATCATTTATTGTCTCTAAGTAAATCTTACTTGAATCATTCTATAAAGTTTTCTAAGTGATTTATACACAACAATATGTCAATATCATTACATGGAGACCAATATGCTTTATAGTTATCTTCTAACATTACATTTAACCACTATATTTAAGAGATGCCCTTCACTAATCCAAATAATCATACTTCTCATGGAAAATCAAAAAAATTATCCATCACCTTTTATGGAAACTATGGAGTTATAGAATGCTAATTTACAAGCATTCACAATGCATGAGATTTATTATTTCAAAGATTACATATATAATATGAAAATCCACTTTTTCTCATAATATAAAATAGGGATTTCTTAGATCTTAGCAAAATTAACATGATCTTATCATAAATTACCACTTGAGGTAGGGTTTTTAAGATCCTAGCAAAGGGCATCACAAACATATGAGAAAATATTTATAGACTCGAGATTTTATCATTACAAAGACTTCTAAAAGCTTAAAAATAAGTTAGAATAGAATAAGCTTTGTATAACTAATCACCCAAGCTTTTCTTTCTACTTGCCAAGATCTTGAAGAAGAACCCCCTTTCATTTTCCTCTATTTTATGTAAAATAATGTGGATATAACATTAATTATGTAACATAAAGATCTAGGAATAAAATGAGCTATCCTAATAAGATTTGTAGAGTTGATAGCGAAACTTGCCCAATTGGGGAAGAACTCCCATACTTAGCTCCCTAAAGATCTCTAACATTTCTAATCATTTTTTTTTTGTTCTCATAAGGTTAAATGACATATTAGAGTGTTAGTAGGGTTTAGAACTCATCTAAGATGAAATCCCACATGTGTTCCAATGAACAAGTGCCATATCAACAGGAGTGAAAAATAATAATTTTCAAAGTTTTTTGTTCAGGTTTGAGTGCTCCATAGGTGTCAGAGTGCTTTGATCATAAGTGGAGCACTCTGGTGGAGGAGTCTGCATTTTTCTGAGCACCCGAGCCTAGGTGGAGCACTTTAGACCCTTCGGGGAGTGCTCCCCCATAACGGAGCACTCTACAATTTTCCCCCATACCTTCGTGTACACAACTCGGAATCAATTTCTATTTGTTTTGTTGAAAAATAGACTTCAAGAGATTTCCAATGGTATATAATTTGGTAGGTAATTCATTTGTAATTGGTACAAAACACCTTTGAAGTTACCCAAGATCTATGAGACTATTAACACAGACATTCTTTTAGGAAAATTTTATCCATACACCATTTCTTTTGTTGGAAAGTAGACTCTTAGATCTTTCCAACTATATATGGTTTTCCTTCAACTTATTTCGGAGTTGGTATAAGTTTTCCCATGAAATTACCTTAAAACACATTTGGGACAACTTTAGAACATGATAGGTTCATGGTATAACTTAGGTTCTATACTTCTAACTGGGTCCAAAGGGTCCCTAGACCACTCTATGTTCTGTGTAAAATATGTGAAATAACAATTTTACCCTTGTAAGTGTAAAATTATAGTTTTACCCTTTAAGTGCAATGTGGGGCATTACAGACTCTCCAAGCCCTTCGAAGGTAGCACCAGGCTAAGGATGAGGTAGATTTTGAAAACTCTATGCTCCTCACTAGGTACATGAACAAGAGCCAAAGTGATAAACATAAAAATGGAACTTTTGAAGAAAGGCTGAAATGGATATTAAAAGAAACCTCAATTGCGGTTAAAAACATAGTTGTGAACGCTTCTAAATTCACGACAACACCAATAGTTGCGAATGATTTGTCTATTGCAAAAGGTCTCTCAGTTGCAAATCAAGATTCTTCAATCGTGATTAGAAAAATGAGGAAAAATGTCGTACAAAGGAGAAGGGAAAAAATCCCAAAAGCTATATTTTCCAAGCAAAGAGCCGGGGGCATTCCTAAGAATGTGTTGCCACCTTGGGTCCACCCTCAAATGTGGGACACATCAATGTCATCATACACCGGAGGACACATGGATTATACACCCTATGTTGAAAAAGGAAAACTCTTTGGACCTACTTTGTCAACTTGAGTATCGGTGATGACTATTAGTGCTAAAAAGGGAGCCTCCTTAGGATTTTTAAAGAAAACTAAGTAAAAAGCAGGGTATTGTATAAATATGGGTCAAGGCTGGGGAAATACCCTCCACATCCACTAAAAATATACCTGACTATTCTCCAAAATATGTCCATCATTTATGTTGGGGGGAAACCCCTTATATAGAGAGATACCGGCCACCTTGGCACCACCAAAGCCAACCCCTTACTATGACTTCCTCACCTAATTTCAATATGGATTAAGCTTGAAACCATGTATCTTTGGAGGCGCAACTGATAGTGCTTCCATATAATGCAGACATAACCCTCGTGATGTATTGAGATTCAATGGTTAGTCTACCTAAAAATTAAGTTCAAATTAGTCAAACTCCGTTGTGTTCACTTCCTTAATTAAATCACCTTGGACTCGGTCATACTCATAGAACCCTATTTGCTATAGATTTTACAAATCCAAAGCTTAAATTCTCATCTTAGAGGCCATTTATTTTCTGTTCACATTTTATTTTGCTTTCTTGAACATTGTATGTACAACATGAAGATTCAAATTAGTTTATGCATATATATGATATGGATGGATAGAAAGCTATCGAGTGGGCCATGATGATTGATGGTGGATTATTTATATATTTGGAGTGTTAGTTAAATTATGAACTATCAAGTAACATAAAATAAAGTGATATGGGGATCATTTTTATCCTCATGGGTTCATATTATAGTCATTATGCTATCGAAATTTTGACAGAGATAGTATATGAATCCCTTATACTCTCAAAAAAATGAGATAAAGGAAATGGAAGAAATGAATATTAAATAGACTAAGTTAACTATTAAACTATAACGAGCTTAACAACAGGTAACTGTAAAAGCGGTTGAGGTGGGGTGCCTAACACCTTTAACCCATAATCGAACTTTTTATCTAAGAGCCTTTGAGAGTCGATCAATTTAATGGAGAGTTAGATATTTCAAACTTCTTTCAAAAATTAAACTTGTTTTGTTTTCAAAACTAATGTCCATCCATCTATTTTAAAAATAATGATGACAACTCTAGATCAATGTTGGATGTTTCTTGTGATAGGCAAGTTTGTTTTCTAAGTGATCTACCCGTCGTACAGAAATCAAGGCCAACAAATGGGATAAAGGTTGGCACAAATAGTTGTTTGTGGTGCAGGTGATACATTTTCCCTACTTGTATGGTTTTGCTCTTGTAGTCGAGGAGTCAAAGTCACGTGATGAGTCAATATGGTTTCGGGTTTTAAATTTTAATATTCTCCGGTATGAAATGAGAGAAATCATGCTAAGTACCAATCAACACGTAGCACGAAGCCCCAAAAAGGTTCTTTTTGACAAACGCAAATAAGTCAAAGCAGGCTGTTACAGCAACCCAAATGATCATCTGCAGCAAAGGTTGCTGTAGATACTAACAAAATATTACATATATTAATAAAATACCCTCTGGATTGGTGTCGTGCAAAGTATGCTCAGTAAAAACTGACATGTGGACATGTGGCCTGACAAAGGGTGCTTGAGTCAGTACAGCTCCAAAAAGTGAAATGATACCCACGATGTGTCTCGTCTCGCGACGTCTCACAAAGAGGGTCGTCGCAGGTGATGTGAACCCGGGGGAAAGTATTACAGTAAATACGTAATGAATAAATAGGTATGTATTTCATTGATAAACCCTTTGTCAGACATCATGCAAATGGTAAACATAGACTGGAGTGGTACCTATCGAGACTGGAGGTGATGTGATCTCTTTCAACCCTCCAGAATGTGTCGGTGCTGCAAGGTCATCTCCTGCCCCCAGAAGAATTTCTAGCGTATCAGGAGACGTGCAATTATACAATAAAATTGTTTGCTGTTTGTGGACAGGAGATGATCTTTCTGGGCAAACCAGATATTTTGATCTCCTTGTTTTTCATACGGATCGACTGCTGTTAACAAGTAATCTTGTGGATTTAAGGTGATGTATACAATACCAAAAACCGAAAAACAGAAAACCACTACTACTTTTTAGGGGTACGTGTACATTACCTTAAGCCGCAAGATTATTTAGGCAAAGGATGGTCTCCTCCTCGAAGAAAAATCTTTGAGCTCCAAAGTCTAACACGTGGCAAAAATGAAAATTGTTCAAGGTTAACTAACCCAAGTTCACCATAACCTAACCTCTTACTTTTTCCCAAGCTTTGTTTGTCTCTTCCATACCTACCGGCGTCTGCGACCAAGCTCATTGACGGCAATTAAATATTCCAATAAAATCTCGGCAACAATTCTTCGCATAGATTATAATTGTTGATTGTCTTGTACAATCTTTGCAAGCTCTGGAAAATGCCAACCATACCATTCACAAACCCTAATTGCATACATATTAAGCTTTTTGTCAAGCTAATGGCTGCATGATCATTGTATCCACCTAACAAAATTAGAAGAAAACTCTATAAGCTACTGTATTAATGGCAACCCAATTGTCAGTTACAAATGCACAATAAGACCAACCCATTTATGCTTTCAATATAAGCTATTTCGCATCTCGTATCACTTTTTTACTTTCTTCACTCATTAAGCTAGTTTCTCTAGTGCATGATTTTTTAACAAATCAACAACAATTAATTTTAAGGAAATGCTCATGTCCTTACATAAATTAAATAAATATGTATTATCATTAATTTTCTTGAGTTTCTAATAAGAATCATACTTTTTGTTCTTGGTTTTTTTTTTTTTTTTTCTTGTTTTTACGTCAATAACTCAACTTCTTTTTTCCCCCTACCTCCTTCTATGATGTCGTACTTTCATTGCATTCAAATCCGCAAGAAGAGCCCAGATCAAACCTTCATTCATCCAAACATAGACAATTTAGTTAAAAAAGGAAAAAAAAATAATCAGTATAACAAGAACCAAAAATTAAATTCATTTTCGGATCAATTCCAACAAGTCAATTGACCTAGCAAGGGATATGTTTCGTTTCCTTGCTAATATGAGAGAAACATGGTTGTAGAATTAGTTACAATTCTTAGTTATGAGATTGTATATATTGTCGGTCAGCTTTTTCTTGCCAATCGGTTTATTTCTTGCCCTGTTGAGGTATGAAATGAAAAAACAAAAGAAATAGAGAAAAATGAAATAAGGTGGAGAGAGAGACACAAAGAGATAGGGAGAAGAAGGAGAGAGTTACTAGCATATTGCTGTAGCCAAAGATGCAATTGTCAATAAGACAGGACATTGCCGGTGAAGAGTAGGATAAGGCAGGGCAAGGTAGGGGTGGGTTGGCACCTGTAGGCCCCACCCTTAACTAGGTTAAGTTAACCAAGCTAACTAGAGAGTGATTGTCCAATTTAAATTATTTGTCATGTCGTTCATCGGCACTCAAAGAAATATCTTTGAGGATGAGACAATTTTTGCCGACGAGAAAAACTCGTCTCCATCCTAATCCTTTACAGCCGAAGCTGCGAAACTTGGAGAATGATTGTCTGTTTTGAGACAGACCTCTATTATCGTGGATTGATTGACACATGATGTATTTTTCAATTTGATATATTTTATTGACCACCTACTTTTTCAACTGAGCACTTTTTTGGATCCTTTTACCCCCTAAAACAACACATGTCTGTTTATAATTCACCATATACACTGGAGGCATTTTTATCACAGAACATTTGCTTCGGCAAAACTTAGAGCCAGATAGCAAAGATTAGGTTCAGTTACCATTGCCTACTGATTGAATGTTTGAACAGAAGACGATTAAAATTAAATAAAAAAAGGCAGGGGATCCAAATCTTGCTCGTAATGGCTAGACCCAAATTTCACGTAGCAATGTTTCCCTGGTTGGCCATGGGCCACCTAACCCCGTTCCTCCACCTCTCCAATAAGCTAGCAGAGAGAGGCCACAGAGTCTCCTTCTTGCTGCCCACCAAAACACAGACGAAGTTGGGGCATTTCAACCACAACCCTGACCTCATTCACTTTCTCCCATTGGTCGTCCCTCCAGTCGATGGCCTCCCACCCGGAGCCGAGACCATGTCTGATGTGCCCATTCACAGGTTTCCTCTCCTGCTGACTGCCATGGCCAACATGCATGATCAGGTGGAAGCCGCTTTGAAAGACCTTAAGCCTGACTTGATCTTCTTCGATTTAGCCCATTGGATTCCGGCCTTGGCACGCCGGTTGGGCATCAAGTTGATCTGGCACTGCATCGTTTGTCCGTTCACGATTGCCCATTTCTTAGAACTGGCACATAATATTCACAATGATCACCAATGCACGGAATCATTGCGTTTGCGGCCGGGATTCCCTCCTACGTCATTACAGCTTCACCTTTACAAGGCCCGCTTCATGAAAGCTTATTCTGGCAAGTGCATTAGTGGGATGACCTTCTACGAGCTTATCATGATGGCCCTAAGCGATTCTGATGCTATCTCATTCAGGACTTGCCCGGAGATTGAGGGCCCATACTGCGACTACATGGAGACGCAGTTTGGGAAACCGGTACTGACACCGGGCCTTTCTCTGCCTGAGCTGCCCACCTCTTCGCTGGAGGAACGGTGGGCCAAGTGGTTAGGCGAATTCGAGAAGGGCTCTGTGGTGTACTGTGCATTTGGAAGCGAGTGCATCCTTACCAAGGATCAATTTCAAGAGCTGGTTTTGGGGTTCTAGTTGACGGGGCTGCCTTTCTTGGCTGCCCTGAAACCGCCTTTTGGGGCTGCTACAGTGGAAGAGGCATTGCCTGAGGGGTTTACCGAGAGGGTCAAAGGAAGAGGAGTGGTTGAGGCGGGTTGGGTTCCGCAGACGCTGATATTGGGACATCCCTCCGTGGGGTGTTTCATGACCCACTGCGGGTCATCGTCTAGTTGGGAATCCCTGATGAGAAATTGTCAATTAGTGCTACTGCCGCACACTATGGACCAGTTCATAACTGCTAGGATGTTGAGCGGAGATCTTAAGGTGGGGGTGGAGGTAGAGAGGCGGGAAGAAGATGAATGGTTCACAAAAGAGGATGTGTGCAAGGCGGTGAAGTTGGTGATGGACAATCAGAGCAAGGTCGCTAGTGAACTAAGAGCCAACCGCACCAGGTGGAAGGACGTCTTGTTAAAGCCAGGACTTGAGTCTTCGTGTATGGATAGTTTTGTCCACAAGCTGCAGGATGTCGTATGCTTAGAATGAATATTGACAACCTGTGAATTGCTGCTTATGGTATCTGATTGAATTGTTACTAATCTCGTTAATTTTATTTATGAGTACATTAATCGATATTATGGGGGCTTTATGGAGTGTGTTTTGGATTTTTCATTATCTTGTTTGGGTTATGGAATCCTTTGTTTGTGTGGGATTGGGAGGGCCGGCTTTGGATTTTTTACGCCGACCCCTAACCTCTGCCGACGGTTAAACGGACAGAAACATCAGCGCCGAAAGTTATTTTCACTTTCTGGGAGCTAGTGTAAATCACTTCGGACTCTGTGGCCGCCCCTTGGTGAGGCTATTATGGCCTCGGCGTTTCTACGCCCAGTATATAAAAGCCTTGCCAGGGAGAATCGGTTGATCAAGGTTCCGATCATCACCGGTCTGAATTCAGATGGAGAGATATCACGCCAGCACCTACCCAGTACATGGACTGACAAAAGTTTAAGTTTTTTACTTTTACTCTGTATATTTATTATTTACTATGATACTATTGTTTGACCACGAAAATTTATAGAAACACCCTTCGTCAGGCATTGGGTCACATTTTGATTTGTTTTGGCATGATATATCTCCGCCGGGGACTGGGATTCTGAACGGAAATTTAGTTTTCCTGATGTATTAGGATGGTGAATGGATAAAAAATGCTCACCTTAACGAATGCTAACCACTGCTCCTTGTCAGGCTGCGGGGACATCAGCGCTGAAAAGTGAATATACCCCCCCCCCCCCAAAAAAAAAAAAAGTGAAAATCATTTTTCAATGCTGATGCATCAGCCC
>JAOXJP010228305.1:0-11147 GCA_025762735.1 Platanus orientalis | reverse complement strand
TTCTATATTTTTTGGTATGTCAAAAATTTGAAACTCAGTCATAAGCCTTATAATGTATTATGAATTGTTTTATTTTTGGGTATTGTATTACATTTTACTTATGATTGAGCAAACCGCGATTAAATCATGTAAACCAATGGTTGAACCCAGTTGGACCTGAACCACCTACTTTACTGGTTTGATGGCCGGTCCGGTTCTCAAAACTATGCTTTTCGGTACTGATGCATCAGCCCCTCTGGTGCCATTTGCACTGTTCTCACAAGATTTGTTTGCACATAATCCGAGCCCAAGGTGTCTGCATCAATCAAGCATCTTTGTTTTTTTTTTTTATAACCAATCATCAATTAAAGGCTTACACTTTTGCTAGAGACGATCCTAGCTAGTCTTTTTGTGAATACTTTTTTGCCTTTTTGTTTGTAGTTTGTTCATGAAGTAGTAGTGTACTGTAAAGTAGTAGCTCTTTAGGGTGTTTTTATTTTATTGCAATCCAATTCAATTTATTTCATCAATCAAGCATCAATTTTTTTTTGAATAACCAAGCATCAATTTAAGGTTGACACATAGTGGAAAAAAAAAGTGAAAAGATGTTTTTCACTATAAGTGTGGAGATGCAATTCACTTTATTCACCACATGTCAGTGCAAAATTGATGCTTGATTGATGTTGGACACATTTGCTATAGACAATCCTACCTAGTCTTTTTGTGAATAGTTTTTTTGCCTTTTGATAGGTAGGGCTGTCAACTATCCTCCTAAGCATCCGCATTCGATTGATTAAAGCGAATACCGATGCATCTATATCTGATTTATTTAAATATTCGATTCATTTAATAAATATTCAATTATAAACGAACCGAATGTGTATGTATGCATCCGCTCTGATTAACATTTGACCATTTAAGTTATATATATATATATATATATATATATATATGTATCTTGATCAAAGGTTTTTTTGGTTAATAATAGAAGTTTTAACAATCAAATTAATGGGTATCTCTTACCTTGTTTTGGTGTTACAAGTAAATATTAGTTTTAAAGAAGGTATAATTAAAAAAAAAAAATTAAACAAAGCCCTTAAGTTTCTAATAGTAAGTGTAATAGGATATATCGGAATTCGTATCTAAAATTTGTTTAAATAAACGAATACGAATATAGATCTTATTTTTAAATACCTGTAAATATTCGAATTCCCATCCAATATTCGATTAACTAAACAAATACAAATATGAATGTAACTTCATCCGATTCAAATTCGCTCCGTTTACAACCCTATTCATAGGTATTTTGTTCATGCAGTAATAGTGTACTTGAAAGTAGTAGTTCTTTGGGGTATTATTATTTTTTATTGTTGCAATGGAATTCAATTTCTTTCATCAATCCGCATGAGAAAAAGTAGATCTTATAATCCGCATGAGAAAAAGTAGATCTTATTTTTAGATAGATAGAGAATATTGTAACATAATGGTTGACAAGGGTATTATGGTAAATTCATATGGGATCCAAAGAGAGTGTTCTAATAAATACACAAGAAACATGCACCTACGTGCATTTTACCAGAAGAATTCACTTTGTCAAACATCCTATAGTTTTGGTATTGCCATGCTTCTCTACATTCACTAGAGATGATTTGAACATGTCCTTCAATGGATTCCCAAAAACTGTTATCTTAGTATTGCTATTTTAGTATTCTATATATGTGCATGACACAATAAAATATGAAAATACTTGAGTCAAATAAATGAAACAACTTACTTGATTCGGATGATTGAACATTCACTTACCTAGATCAAGGCTAGTGTTTAAAACTATGTCCTTAAGACAGATTCGTTCCTTGCACTAGTGTTAACAGTCAATTCGGATGTCTGCCTCTCAGGATACAATGATCTTTCACACACAGAAGCAATACTACAATTTGTGTGTCCAGCGAACCAACTAGTGCAGTACCTCTCTCTCTTACTTTAACACTGACATGGATGCACCATGATACTACTAGCTTGATCGAAAATTAAATAAATAAAATGATGGAGGGACCTCTTATTTATAGATTTTTTGTGTCTGTTCAGAACAAGTATATAGACACAACTTTTGATTTCAAACAGTTACAAATGACCAATAGTTGCAATCTAGTAGCCACCTACACATCCGTATGTAACGGGCATACGTAAAAGAGAATGATTTAAGAGACATCTACATGTCCGTATGGAGTGAACATGTGTAAATAAGTGTGATTTAATAGCTACAAATGTGAATCTATTCAATTCAATACTTTCCAAGGGTATAGTATGGACATGTGTCGATAGGTGTGATTTAATAGTCATATGTGTGTCTATTCGGTCCAACAGTTTTCAATGGCATAGTTGTAAAACCGTACGAATAGACACACCCCCACAAGGACAAAACTATAAAACCTGCTCAAAGAGACATGTCACTCCCCACAGGTATAACCGATTATGGGAGAAAGCCAAAAGAAAATTATTAATAAAAATAATATTTATTTATTTTTCTTATCGGTTTGGTGCGCGTGTGTATGTGTTTAAATATAAGCTCGACTCATGTTGTTTAGGTCCTCCCCCATCCACAAAACAACAGTGTCCCTTAGGGCCTAAACTTATGTTCAACATTAATGTATATGAACACACAAAAATTTCTAGGCTAGTCCATGTGAAACTAATAAAATTTTACACACTATTACCAGTTTCACCAGTGATCAACAAGGCACTTTTAGAGACAATTTTTCATTCACCCATTGACAGTTTTGAGCATCCAATAATATGGTGTTGTTCTCCTCATTGAGGTGAACACAAAACCATGTGGACCCACCTTAAATGACATGTGGGTCCCACTTTTATTTTGGCTCAACATAGACACCTGATCAGATTTTACATAGAAAAATTTGGGTGTTTAAAAAACCTTTTCCAGCAAAAACTTCAAAGTACTTAGATCAAAATTGAATTAGTTTCCAAACCAAAAATGAAAAAAATTGAATTGGTTTTATACAATTACAAAAATGTATTTAGGTTGCCCTTATGCTCTTTGTGGTATGAAAAGAAATAAGGTACAACTTAATAGGAGGTGCAATCCAGAAGAGTAGAGGAGATGGTATCACTCTATCAAAATGTGCTTGTTACTATTCTTTTTTTTTTTTTTTTGATAAAAGAACAACTCATTAAAGATCAATTACACTTGATACAGCAATATCAGAGGTCATCATACAATCCAGCTAGGGGAGAAGATCCGAAGACCATGAGTTTTCCAATACAGATGACTGCCCATGTTTTGCTAACACATGGCCAGCCTCATTAAAAGTTCTCATAACATGGAGACAAGAGAAATGCTTGAAAGAGGTACAAAGTATAAACAGTCCCTTAATAAATAAGAAATGATCCAGATTATCTTTAGCTTGGTTTTCTAGAGAGAAAATGACTATGCATATACAACATTATGGTTGTATATGTGCAATTTAACAAGTGAAGGGTCAGCCTAGAACCATGAAGGTTTTTGTGATAGCATAACATTTTTTGGTTGCATAGTCACCCAATGTCAAAGGTTTCCTCCTTACTTATTTTATTTGAAACTTGTGAGTCATGATCCTTTTTTTTTTTTTTTGGTGGTAGTAACACTGTAAATAAATTTTTCATAAAAATAATAATTTAACCGTAGAACATCTTCAGGAATTTATAAATCTTCTAAAAGATAGAATATCTAACACTAATTAGATAGTCCAATGGGTTGCTTGTCAAACCACTCACATGTGTGACCTTCTCTTGATTTACCTTTTCCTCTCAACAATGGTTGTTCACGTGGGAGAGAATTGATGGCTTTCTTTTGATTCCATATGAATCGATCTTATTCTCGAGCAATGGGAAACTTTCTAAATTTTAGTGCGAGTTAAACTTGAAAATTCCTTTAAAAAATATTTGGTAACCTACTTATTTAAATTAAAAATTATTTAAATTTAAATTAATTGTAATGATATCCCATGCACCATCTGCTATTCCATGTAGCCTAATACCTTGGTATGTAGTGGCGGAGCCATATGGGGCCAGTACGTAGGTGGTTAGTGAAGTGAATCAATCAGTGTGTGAATGAGAAGCATGATCATCATTATTTATTTAGAGATCACTGTATTTGTTTCTTTGAATTAAGTTTCTTCAGCAACTTGAGACCTGGGTGACAAAGACTGGTCATATTATGATCTTTTGTTGGTCTTTTTCCTTTTTATACTTGATTTCTGGTTGTGTAAATATGTCTTGAGATTAGGGTTTTGTTTTGTGTTCTGTGTCTCTGTTTTTATTTTTTACTGTTTATTTTATTACGGATTAATGATGATAATAGAAAATCCTTGAAACTAAATGGAACTGCACTCTTAGGTTGTTTGGAGGTGTACGGTTGCTAATTGTAATCACTCACTATTATTATTAGTTTTTGGATGGGATAAAACCAAGAGAGGAACAACATTGAAAATATATTTTTGATTGACTATTGAATTGTTAATCAATGAAAGTTTTTGAAAATATTTATTTATTATATCACAAAATTTATGAGCAGTTGTATACATGATTAAGTGAGATCAGTATTATGAACCTAAACAGTATGCCAAAAACTTTAGGACTGATGGAAACAAGTTAGGCTAGGTTTTTAACTTTTGGGATCGTAACATTCCACCAAGCTCCGTAGCCGACGTCCGGACAGCCCACTCTGTGAAGGCACTCACTTTGGTCTCTCTAGTGGCTAAGATCCAGGTTGTCCCCTCCAAGACTTGAACTCAGGACGTGGTGTTGGCTCTAATACCAATTGTTACAAACCTAATCAATACGATGAAAGCTGAGGCTAAGTTTTTAACCTTTGACAATCAATAAATTGAAACGAAATTGAGTTTTCGTTTCCACTTTTGATTGGTATTGGAGCTATTCTACTTGGTCATGATTTGTGGATTGACAGTTATTTCTTCGATGTTGCTTTAATATTAGGTGGGGTATGGTTATGATGGTGGATTCAAGGGGCTTATGCATTGTCGAACATGGGGATATTTGTGGCTGAGATGAGCTATGACTCTTTCCAACTTATAGGGATGTCAAAGCATGGGATGCTTCCCGAGTTCTTTAGCAAGAGGTCTCGTTATGGAACCCCTTTAATTGGAATATTGTTCTTTGCTTCTGGTGTGATTTTACCATCATGGCTTAGCCTTCAAGAGATTGTAGCTGCGGAGAACGTCTTATAATATTGTTTCAGAATTATTTTAGTGTTTGTGGCATTTGTGAGGTTAAGGATGAAGTCCCTGGCAGCCTCACGGCCTTACGAGATACCTATAGGGATAGTTGGAACCAGTAACTGTGTGGTCCTCTAATTACATTGATCTATGTGGTTCTAGCTCTTGCTTCTCTTAAGGTCATGATTGTAAACCTCCTTGTTGTTTTGATTGGGCTTGTTATGTAGGCTGGTCTCAAGTATGTTGAGAAAAAGAGATGGGTTAGGTTCTCTATAAGTTCTAACCTTCCAGATCTTCTTATTGATAATCATGAGAATTACTGAATCGTTAAGGGATTGAATACATCTTTGGACTTTACATGAAAAACAACACGTGTCAATACACGCGGAAGCCTCCATGTTGTTGCAACATCAAGTTCAGAGCTTCCTCTTTAGATGGCACAGGATCATTTAATGGTAACTTTTATTCTCTAAGACTTTGGTATAAGGGATTAGGTAATCTGCCCATCTCTATGTGACTCGGCTGATTTTGGTATCTTGATTTAGAGTAGGGTCACAAGGAATTTGGTTGATTGTTTGAAATAAGTTTTGTGGCGTCTAAAAAAGAGATAAAGATGTGAATTAGCATCTGCCATACTATATGTATGTGTTATTTGATAAATGTGGGTGCATTTACATGATGTATTATTCACATTTTAAATTTTCTTCATGTTGCTATAAAGAAAACATGGCTCATGGACCGGAGTTCAAGTGAGAAAATGCTTTACTTAAGAAACTTGCAATAGTCCTTCAATTGGATGAGTTTATAGCATAAAGGTTATGTAATCATATATCATCATAAATACCAACTTTATACTGAAGGCATTAAAGTCTTTAACACTTGGAAACTTGAAACATAGTATACACTTTACTGGTGAAGAAATGTTAGTTTGTTGCCTAATGTTACGAAATTTGCTAAGGCATGAAATATTTATTATGCTAGTCTATAAAGAAGTAAGATATCATGGCTTTTTCTTGTTTATGGCTTTTTCTTGTGTAGAAATATTACAATGGACTACCCACTTCATCTTTTATGGCGTATCTTGTTTAAGTTCACCTTCATGTCCAATGAATCCTGGAGAGAGTTTCAAGTTAACTGCATTGTGAAACTTCCTCTTAGTAAAGATAAACTGGTTGGTGACTACCCATTATTATAGCAATACCTAGTTGACAGATCAATGTTTGAAAAAACTTGGCATCTTATCTTTGATGAGGGTCCCATTGTTTAGTCTTCAAATTCAGAGTACTTAAGATTTGTTGGTATTTTTTTGGGTATAAGCTCCAATGGAACTTTCCAAATTTACCTATATAGTATAAGAAAGAAACAAAAATCAGTTCTCTTTTAAAGCCTAAGGCCAAGGATGGTTGGTCTGGATTTGTCCAGTTAGACCACCATGTCAAACCAAGTGAACACCATATATTTCTCCTTCAAACATGGAATAATGATTACTTAAACATTGGAGTTGATGGTCAAGCTGTCAAAGTTGCTCGGTTCATTAACAAGTTTTGGCAGGAGATAAAATGACCTTTCCATAGGGCCACATTGGGTCTATTTGTTTTGATTTGCTGTGTTATATGGTTTTTTGTTTGTAAATCAAGTAGTTCATTCCTTATTGATTAGGAGCAGAAAGTCATGTTGGTTCAATATTTCTTCTTAATTAACAACTGATTTTCTACTTTTTTATTATTCAACAAAGCATCTCAATTTCATAACCATGGCCCAATTTGATTCACTGCTTTGGTTAAATTATTTTGTGACTAAATTACTATGGCATGTCTAGCACCACTAGAACTCGTATTACTAGTAGGACAAATGAAACTTATCAAATAATTGTGTTTCTTTTGTTTACAACAAAAAATAGGAGAGACTTTTGAGTTTATTGGATTTAGGGGATTCTTAGCTTTTGGAAAGTAGCCCAGACTACTTTCCTTGCAAAGTAAACAATCTTTTCCCCTTGATTTTAAGCCTATCAATATTAACAGTTTTACTGTGGACTAGGAAAATCTGACATCTATGGAAACTCCACTAAAACTTTTTTATCACATTTCATGAGTATCCAGTCATCGTGTTGTGGGTTTTTGGCTACAGTTCATTGTTGTGGAACCCAGGATTTGAATTTGATGAGGGAGTGATAGGCTTCATCAAGGATTACAAGTGTGTCTTTGATCTTGGTAATGTGTTTAATACCAATTGGTTGGAAAAGCCTACAAATTCTTAATTATTTTTTTAATAGTTGTCAATTCACAGATTGGGTGGTGTAGAGTTTTAGCTGATTTCTATATGTTCTTTTATTGTTTCCCCATTGCAGTATGTATTGATCACAGAGGTACACCTGAAAACCGAGCAAGAACTTTGACTTTGGAGGCCGAGCAATTTGTGTAAGTAGAACTAGATCCTAATTTTTCAAGCACATTTTAAAACCCCATTACATACTTATTATGAAGCCATAGGAAAACTTTCCCTATTGATAAAAATGTTATAGGTTGTTTGATATACCACAGACATGGTTGTTTTTGTTTTTAAGCTTACAAAATGCAAATTCTGTTTTTTAGTGTGATCTGCATTTTGGAGGAATCAATAGTATAATGCCATCTGATTCTTCATGACAACAATCATCGGTATTCTAATTGGTTTCATATTTTGGAACAAAAGAGACCAAACATAAGTCATGAAGCTCTTTATGTATCCTAGGTTTATACTTAGTTGTATAAGTATTCTGAAGTTTTTATTATTGATTTTGGAAAATTATGTCGTTCTATTTTGAGTATATGGGTTACAAGTATGATGTTATAAGGGAGTATTATATTCAAACTTAGAAGTAAAATCTGAGATCGTGTGTATTTATGAAGCTAATTTTATACATGTTATTAACAGGAGCGAACAACAAGACTTGCTAAATCTCTTGGGAGCTATGTATGCTGTTGTCTTTTCCTTAGAGCCACAAATACTTCTACTGTGCATGCTGTTGTGGCAATTGAAAGAAACAAAAGAGCAACATGGATGTATCCAAAACTGCATTACAAATTCGCTCGAGTAGATAAAACTGAGTTGATTTTCAATTCTTTGTTATTATGTAGTTGTAGGAGAAAGAAATTGAAACCTTCATTTGTCCAAGTCAAAAAGAGTAGAACCAGTACCATAGTGTGCAAGTGAAGACTCCCTTGCCACCATTACAAGTGGACTGACAAAAGCTAGTTTGTGTGTGTTGATAAATAAACATTGGAAAGAAAAAATTATACATGTTACAATTAGCAGAAAATATATGATAGACTTGTTTCTATGATCTATTAAATAAATAGCTCCAAGCAAGTTTTTCTCATCCCATACTCCTTACTACTAAAATCTGATACATAATATATACAGTTGTAGTAAATCCCAAAATTGTGGAGGTGGTCTTATTGAGATTCTTCAATGTCTTGGATGCTCTGTGGCCTTATGGTATCACAAGTGGGTGACAAGGATTCACCAATGGCGATACCTAGAGTAGGTGAATAACCAGTGAATTTGTTCATCAAGGAGTATCTAGGCTTTGTGCTTGACTCCAGTGGATATACTGCATTAGCCCATGTTGGCTTAGTCGTCTTTTTTTTGCCTTGACCTACAACATCAAGTTCCTTAACTTCTAAAGGTGACAACAATGTATAGACAAAATAGCTATATAGCTGTGTAATTATTGAGAAGGGAGAAATAAACGATCTCTCATTTTTTCTGTGATTTTGCAAATATAAAAAGAAAATGATAGTTTTCTTTCTTTTTCTTTTATGATTTTGCACAATGGATGTTTGAATGTTCATTGCCATGGATTCAAATCATTTAGATTGATGCATGAATTCTTTACTTGTAATTTATTAATGATTATGGATTATTGTTATGAGTAAATGACATTTTTTTAGGCACAAATGGTGCATTTGTGTGATGATTGTTTGAAAATTCTTGTAAGATCGAGGTGGCTTGTTTGTTTTGTTTTGATGGTATTTGAAAAATAGAAAATAGAAAAAAAGAAAATGTTGGTTTTTTATTTTAAAAAATTGCATTAACGGCTTGCATTGTATGTCGTAAAAAGGCTTATATATGACGTATGTATGTACATGCATGTCCTAAAAAGTCTTATAAACAACGTATGAATGCACACTATGTATGTTAGATATCATAAAAGACATGTACATGCATGCCATGAAAAGAAGTTTTATAACATGAAAATAACTTTTAACAACGTTCATTGTACGCTGTTAAAATTCTTTTTATGAAATGTAGAAAATGCCATTAAAATTTTATTTATGGCATATATTCTTGTTTTTTAGGACATCAAATGCACACCATATTTACTAGAAGATTATTTAAAGCTGTCCATCCAACGAAATTTCTATGCACATCATAAAAGGTTATTAACAATGTGAATTGCATGCCGTAAAAAGCCATTTTTGTTGTAGTGATAATAGAGACAATGAAAGAAGAAGAAAAAAAAAAGAAAAAAAAGAAAAGAAAAGATTAATAGAATATGTAATTCACAAGTAGTTCAGTAAAACTACTACCTATGTCAAAGCTTAGTTAAATAAAGGAAAGGTTCTGCTACATAAATCATCTGTCCCTTCGTGTCCCCACACAAAAGGTGAGGTCCATAGGATTAAAATTATAAAAATAAATTTCAAATGAAAAAATAGGTACCCATTAAAATGGGGTTTATAGGGTTAAAACAAACCATAAAAGAAGTGTTTAGTTGAGCATTGCTCTTTATTTAAAAGAGGGACCAAATTCAAAAAGCATCACAAGTCAGCCTATTGTGTGAAGACATGGGGGAAAACAAATTGGGTTGTAGCAATCCTTTTCTTTAAATAAAAACAAGTCAAAAGGGTGATATGACCAAACCAGTCTTGAATAGAATGGCAAATCACCGAGTTGACTCGCCGATTTTTAAAACATTGCAACCAGATTCACCTCAACTCACCGGTTTTGATTATCCTCTTAAGATCGTTCATTTGACTTAAAAAGTCACGCAAGGATCTCTCCTTCTAGGCCTGGAGTGAATCATCTCCCGTCCAAACGAAAATATATCACACCATTACCAATAAACAATTGACACGATGCCTGACAAAATGTCTTGGCAATAGACATATCAAATGAAGGTGGGTAGGGTTGTCAATTATCTGTATTCGGTTCATATTCGAATCCCCTAAGAAGAAAATACAAATGCATCTATATTTGATTAGATTATTCAGCTAAATATTTGTATCTGACTAAATCAATATTTATATTATAATATTATAAGCTATGATATGTAAAAATTCTTTAACCCAAACCCTGTTCCATTTATCATCTCCCATTCTCATCTTGAATGAAAGAAATCTGAAGCCTCTCTAGTAGCTAGCTCTCCTTCCCTTGTTAATCCATCAATGGCCTCTTTCATTTTTATAGTTCCAAGGTCTTATTATTTTCATTTTTTTGTAAATATTCATAAAATATATGAATTTGATCCGATATTTGATAAAATAAACAAATACAAATATGGATATACTTATATACAATTGTATTCGACCGTTGACAATCATAAGGGTGGGTGTTATAATAAATACACATTAAATACCTTAAAATACAAACTTCTCTTTATTAGGCACTAGGGCTGTAAATGGACTAGATTCAGACCGAATATGGGCATATTCATATCCTATCCAATAACAAATGGATATTAAAACTATATATGTATCATATCCACTTAAGAAATCTGGATTTTGGATATATAAAAAAAAAAAAACAGTTCCATAAATGTTGTCATCATCGTTGCCATTGTGGTCTTCCCTGACCCATCTCTATCATCGCCAAGATATTTAATGTTGTATGGACTGGCAATGATGTTGAATGGAACGAAACACCATCTCTTCTCTTATGTGGTGAGTGTGAACT
>JAOXJP010228304.1:0-11148 GCA_025762735.1 Platanus orientalis | reverse complement strand
GGTAAGGGTATACAACTATATGGCTCAATCCAAACGTGAACAATTTACTAATTGTGTCAAAGCGGGTTGACTCACTCTGACCCGAAACACGTTTATAGTCAACCCTAACCTGCTTATTTTGTGCTGGGTTCATGGGTTATGTGGTAATTTGTGTTGACGGGTCAGATTAGTGTTGTGTCAATTTAAGGGAATATACAACTAAATGGGTCAACCCGAATCCAACCAATTTATTAATCGTGTCAAAGCGGATCAACCAACTTTGACCCAAAACATGTTTATAGTCAACCTTAACCTACTTATTTTGTTTTGGGCTCATGTCAGGTTCACGGGTCATGTCAAACATTGCCACCCCTAGACCTAATAGATCGAATGAAACAATACATCAGGTAAGTAAATCCCTTATGAGTTTCAAGGTATTCCTTTAAGCTCATTCTATTCGTCTGGATTTGGGCCAAATCCGATGGAATCCAACATGGGATCCATTGATTAGATGGTTTCCCCGCGTCTAGTTGGTTGGATTAGAAGCGTATCGATATTTGTGCAAATCCAACGGTATCCATTCCCTCTGTATTTCATCAATTTCTCTTTTCCATCTTAGAAGGTCGGATTTGTGATAAAGTCTCCTCTTATTTATTGTGCTGACCTTTGATCTCTAGTGGATTCCACTGGATTTGTTTTCCATTTCCTAGCAATTAAATGACAAATGGAATTGTTGTATTTTTTTCTATTCCATTTCTAATCCTTTCCAAATTCATTTTCTGTTTTGGATTCTATTCCTCTTTTCTATTCCATTTAAATACGGATGATTTCTATCTTTGATTCATTATGGATGATTAAACTGATATAACAAAAATGGTTGTTTTAGGGCTTTTTGGCGAACAATTTTAACTAGTCTACTATCTCCGATCATATTTTTTACAAAAATTGTGCTCAAAAATTTCTTTGTAAGAACGAGTGTTGTTTATATCTATTAATAAACAATTAATAAATTTTTCTGTCAATGAATGTTGTTTGTATGAATTAACTCGTCCATAAACCTAACGGGTTTATATTTCTCTATTATACTATTAGTTATTTTGAGCCACTAACCAGTGATGGTAATCAATGACTATATGTAGGTAGTTTAGATAACTTAATTGATACTTGAGAGGTTACAAATTCCTAACAAGAAATCTACTTCTCTTAAATGGGAGATTATATCTAGTTCAAAATAGATATTTTATAAGTGAACATAAAATTCTGAATTTGAAGGTGTTTGACAAAAATATATATCAAATGATACAAAACTATTATTATATGATAAAAATGTTTATTTTTTTAAAAGTTCTTGTAAAGAAATATTTTCAGATGTTCAATTGATTTATTGTAGTTTTAGATATTTTTTATTAATCGCTAATGAAGTTATGTTGTTAAAGTATATTGTATAATGGAAGAACATATATGTGAAATATTTATTGGTGAAATGCCTCATTAATATTTTCTATTAGGGTTCCATTGCAATGTGTTAGTGACATTATTACAATTATTAGTATACCAAGTCATATTTTAATTTTTATAAGTAATTAAACTTTAAATGAAAAAATTGGGTCCCGCACTTTCTAAACTCTTTGACCTCTCAAAAACCTTTATCAAAGAGGTCCTTATATTCATATATGAACCATTAGTCTAATATTTTTTTTCAGTAAAAGCCATTGGTCTATTTGGATGTAAAAGAAGTCTTGAGCGCCTTGAAGAAAATGTGAATCATGTAGATATCAGGGCATACTATTTATCTTATGTCTGATTAAAGCAATTGAGGTATTTTCTCCTTCTTTAATTCTCAGTGTTTCATATGATGATTATAGATTTATCAAAAATCTAAATTTGTTTTCAGAAGAAAAATTTAAAATTTTTTTTTTTTTTAGAAAAATTCAAACAACATATTTACCGAAAAAAAGAAAAGAAAAAGATTCTCTTGATTAGTGGAGCAATGATAAACCCTAAACCCGTGCCGCAGAGGATCTGCTTGAATTGACATTACCCTCACTGCTCAAAATTCCAAGGGTAGAATCTCTCAAGTTATTTTGGTTATTTAAGGTAAAAGTTAATCCATTAGTGGGCTTAAAAGCTTGCCGGGAGGTACAAAAACACATCATCCACAAAGAAGCTTCCGTGTATGTCAGAATTCAGAATGTAAGTTAACTCAGGCCGATATGAACCACTCAACCAGTGGGCTGACCCGATGACATCACTGACCTTAAAACAGGTTAGATTGATAGAAGATCTAATTTTACATTCATTCCAACTTCATTGCTTTCACCGGTTGGGTTTGTCAGTTCTCCGATTCAACCTACTGCAATAGTTTATTGGTTCTTGCTTTGTTTTCGGGTTGACATTTTCAACCCAATTAATAGACCGTTCTGGTTGGGATTGGTTCTTATGTGTTACCCTTAATAGTCCTGATGACCAGCTAAGGTCCCGTCTAGCAGGTGGCAGGACATTATTGGAGGAAAAAAGTGAATTACAATTCATTTTTACCTACCAATCATCTCCTGCCACCTATTAAACAGGACCTTAACAGGTCAAAGGCCGGCAGGAGAAGATCCAACCCACAAGTTTATAAAATGTTTGGGTTGGCATTTCCTCCCCAATTAGTAAAGAGGTTGGGTTTGGGTAAGGCTGTCAATTGGGCCGGCCTATCCCGAAGCCTTGCATGTCCAGCTTGAAAAAAATCAGGCTGGACCAACCTAATTTCGAATTGGGCTGGGTTTGAATCCAATTTTTAGGCCCAAAGTTTTAATTGGGCTATCCCGAGGCCCATTCCAAACTAGTAAGCAAATAATAATTTTATTATATGTTGATATTAAGTCTGTATATATATTTTTATTCTTTTTGGGTTCATATATTTTTAATAAATTTGCTATCATCAAATAATTCAAGTGCCAACGATTTTTTTTTAAACCATATAATATGCATTTAGGGGTAATTATGGGCCTAAAATCAACTCATAAATTTTAAAAAGTTTTAATTTGGGCAGCCCAAACTCGGTTCTAAGCCTGCTCTTTTAAATGGACTTAATTTAGGCCCAACTTTTAGGCCCCAAGTCTTACTCGAACCGAGTTTAGACTCGGGTAAAACATTTCAAGCTGACTTCGGGCAGACCTCAGCCCAGCCCAATTGACAGCCCTAGGTTTGGGTTGTGCGCTTAGCTGTTACTCTCATTGGTCAATCCAGTCAATTCTGACTCAACCCAACTATATTTGTCGCATATCAAGATGATATGCAGTCAGACTGAACTACTTAGGGACCAGTTCCTGAATCATTTGATCTAACCGGTCTGGTCTTTTGAAAAATTGGATTGGAATGCCAATGTGAAAATAAATGAAGACATCAAGGCTAGTCATCTTCTCGGAAGTCACATCCCCTTGGGACCAATTGTCCAGGCATAAAAAGTGGGATAGGCAAGGAGTCCACGGCTCCAAGGATTTAGTCAAATGTTCTAAGAAGCCTGGATACCTTGGTTATCAAAAAATAAAATAAAAAAGTATTATCTTCTATTGAGAGTGACGATCAATAAAGGTTTTAGATTACTAAATAAAAGAAGTTCCTTCAAGACACACCATTCGAATATCGGAGATAGTTGCCATTTGGAAAAGTGGCTATAAAGAGACTAAACACAAGAGTTACGTACTTTAAAATTAAGGGGAGCCTTGCTTTAGTATCTTTTTCTGGGCCCAAGGCAAGGAATAAATTGTGATGGGTTGGACAGCAAACACATACTTCTTCCCAAATCCATCTCTGTACAAACTATATGCCATATTATGTTCACTATCTTAGTTCCTTGTGCCAACCAAACCCTGTGAATTCCATTGACTACTCTTCACCAAGATGGCTCTAAGCAACAATGTTATCGGATCTATCAACTTGGTCTCTATGCTCCTCTCAATTCCAATCATTGGTGCCGGAATCTGGCTTGCGACTGAACCGGACAATTCTTGTGTAAAGATCCTTCAATGGCCGGTCATCGTTTTGGGCATCTTGATCTTGGTTGTAGCACTGGCAGGCTTTGTTGGAGGGTTCTGGCGCATCCCATGGCTCCTTCTCTTCTACCTTGTCGCCATGCTCATTCTCATAATACTGCTTGCAAGTCTAGTAATATTTGTTTACATGGTCACGATTAGGGGCTCAGGTCACATTGCTCCTAGTAGAGCTTACTTAGAATATCGTCTGGATGACTTCTCAGGTTGGCTACGTCGAAGGGTGCGAAGTTCATACAAGTGGGATCGGATTCGGAATTGTCTTAGCTCCACAAGTATGTGTGCAGAGTTGAACCAGACTTATCATTTACCTCAAGATTTCTTCAATGCACACATTAGCCCCATACAGGTAATTACTTGGTTTTCTTTCTTCATATTTATTTTATGCTAATTGCAACTACCAATCTACAAGTACAACAGCAACAGCCTTATCCCAAATATTTGGGGTCAGGTACACGATTCTTGTCCCACCATTCTATTCTATTTAGGGTCATATCATGTCCTAAGTAATAGATCAAAATAACGAATTTCAAGAATTCACGTTTAAATAATTTGAGTGGATCCTTTATCTGGGTTTGGAACTGACAATGTCTGTAGAAATAAAACATTGAGGGAGTTTAATAGCAGCTACCCATCTACTGAAAAAAAATTAAGATCACACCATGTCTTAATCAATTAAAATGTCTCAGCTAGAAACTGCATAGTTATGAATGAATGAGCTATCATTCCTCTGATTGCAATGTAACACTCATATGTGCCCTTGTATTGGCATAAACCACATCAGATTCCAATTTGAAATTTACAGCTCATTAGCATGTAACAATGGGAATCACTTCCCTAACAAGAGTGTGATCATGGTTATTGTGTATTCTTCAATCCTAAGGAACACCTACTGTTTTAGATTGATCTGAATAATGCCTAGAGTGGCGTCCATTTCAAGCTAATATTTCCATGCAAAGAAGTAAAGATAGCCATACAAAGTCTTATGCTTAGGAACTTGACCATGTGAACACCCTTTATTCTAGTTACACCTTTTAATTTCTTTTCTTCTTTTTCTTTTTAGTCTGGATGCTGCAAGCCGCCGACCGCATGCGGGTACACATTCGTGAATCCGACATACTGGATTAGTCCGATAAACAGCGTCGTGGACATGGATTGCATCAAGTGGAGCAACGAGCAGACACAGCTTTGTTACGGTTGTGACTCATGCAAAGCAGGCTTACTAGCTAGTCTTAGGAAGGAATGGAGGAGAGCAGACCTCATTTTACTAGTCACTCTGATTGCCCTTATATCTGTCTACTTGATAGGGTGTTGTGCCTTCAGGAATGCTAAAACAGAAGATCTCTTTCGTAGGTACAAGCAAGGATATGTATAGATTGTAAGACTTAAGGACTAAGGAGCACTCTTAATTACTCCCATGGTTGGTTTGAGAGGCAGTTTGGTTATTTTCGGCAATGCAAAACGTCCTTTTCTTTGTTTGTATTTTTATTTCAAAGGAGTGGGATTTGATTACAGAGAATGGAATAAAGTTGAAGAATTAACGTGTTGATGTGAATTGGGTAGAGCATTGGGTAGAGCACCGAAAGCTAATTGCTTCCAATTACACGGAAGGAATCACAAGGTGGTGGAAAGTTAAAAGGAAGCATTTTGGTTCAATGAGATGTCTCTCAAGTGGGGCAACTTTTGAACTGTCTGATTGGAATTTAGCTTAACAGCATACCAGACCTTGTATTGGCATGAATTCCCTTTGATACCAATCCAACGGTTAGAAAGGGATCCCTCAATGAATGGCCAACCATGATGTAATTAATTAAAGAAGTATGCCCACACTTTAAGAGGTGGCATTGAGAACTCGAGCTATTTGATCCTCTCTCTAAATTTGAACAAGAAAGGATGGATATATAGTAATATGTTGGTTGGAATGGTTTTATTTGAGAGCATTCTAAATGGCCTAATAAGCAAATTCGCATAATTTTTGTGTATTATTCATGTATTTTATCCAAACTTTGCATACTTAACATGTCAAACAATTGAAAAGTATGATAAAATATGTGAGCTTTTGAAAAATACTTAATATTATATAAATAATAAGGATTTAAAACTATATGATAAAAAATATGTCAATATATTTTACATTAATGTACCTTAGATTAAATTTTTATGTTCCCATAGTCTTCTCACAGAGTGTTATTTTAAATTGTTGAAATGGAATCATACTAGAACTAATTATGTACAGTAAGATTGGTGTATGTCAAATTGCTTACTATGGTTATGGGTTCCAAAGCATAGTTCTCCTGACAAGGGTTTTAGTCCTCAAGAAAGTGACCATGCATTTTTTTTAAGTAAGCAAATAATCTTATTGGTCACAAAAAGAAAAAGAAAAAGAATTACAATTTGGTATATGTACATTTATCAGCATCTCTCAAGATTGCATCTTTGAGAATTGTGGAAAACTCTGTGGTATACAAGATTACTTCATCTTTTCTAGTGATCAACGAGGATAAAATATCTACACGCTGATTTGCTTCCCTCTACACATGAGTTATTTCACACTCATCTAAGGCAGCAAGCAGCGTGGAAATCTTCTTAGTTAGGTATAAGGTTCTCCATGGAATATTGCACTTTGATAAAAGATATCAACCCCAACTCTAGAATCCATTGTGATGTGTAGCCTATTGTAACTAAATTGAATTGCTAGACACAAGCCCCTATACAAATCATACAGGTCAAGCCGAAGCAAATGCTTAGTTTTCAGCATTCTTGTAAAAGCAAACATACGACATCCAACCTCATCCCTTAGGATACCTCCATAACTAGCTCGGTTAGCATTTAGTGAGCCATCGCAAGAAAGAGACCACCATCCATGCCTAGGATTTGGCCAGTTCAAAACATGTTTTAATTTGTATAGATAGTTCAATCACCTTCACACCCTACTTGAGGAATGTAAACTTATAAATAGGATCCACTACAACAAAAATGGTTTTTACCAGCGTACTTTAGGCAGCGTTTTTGTACAAACGTTGTAAAAGGTATAATATTATACAACGTTTTTGGGAGAAAAAAATAGGTAAATGACAAAAAATGTTATATGGACAATGTTTTTTTTTTTTTTTAATTGCTATTTAGAGAGGTTTATACAATGTTTTTAAAATGTTATTGTATATTCTTCTGCAAAATCAATATAGCCGGTGTTTTGAAATGAGGTCTATTCTCCCGTCTGCAAATACGGTGTAGTCGGCATTTTTAAAACACGGTCTATTCTCCACCAATATATCTATTACACATACACCTTCTTCTCATGTTCTCTCTTCTTTCCAACGATTTTAGGGCTTTCAATCTCCGATGTTCCTGGCGTTGTTTGACATCATCTAACACCACAGGCATGAGACGAGAAACCCTTCCGAAGGAACCTGACTTTTTGCTCTCCGCCTTCAATTTCTTCATCTATTTGATCTCTCTGTCGATTATTTCCAACATAGAAACCTTCTCCTTCTCAATCTCCGGTGTTCCTGGCATTCTTTTTCATTTTTTTCTTTCTTTTCATTTTTCCTTTTCTTTTCTTCTTCTTCTTGGTTTGACGCCTCTTTCTCTCTCTCCTCCCACTTTCTCGGGTCTTTCTTCCTCTTTTCTCTCACTCATTCTCTCTCTCTCTCTCTCCATTGCGATCTCTCTCTTCCCTCTTTTATGATTTATCTCCCTCGATTTCTCTCACCTCTCTCTCTCTCCTCCGCTCACCCCCATCCTCGTTTGCATACCCCATGCCTCACCCATACCCCACGCCTCTCTCTCTCTCTGCAACCCCCATATCTCACAAAGGTCACCCACTCCTGCACAACACCCCTTTCCTCACCTCTCCACCCCATGCCCTACTCCCTTACATGCCCCTGTCCCTTTATCTCTCTCTCTCTCTCTCATCCCCATCCCTTTCCCTTTGCGTGTAAACCACTGCCTACATCCCATCCCTTCTTTTTTCGTATCAACCCCAAACCACCCATCCTTGCAATTTCAACAAACCCCTTAGAAACTCACCTCATACCCTATGTTTAGCCTATAAAATCCCCCATAATAAACAAAACAAAGAGAGAAGATGAGGGGGAATGGAGCGATAACTCTCAAGAACCCAACCCCCTGCATGTGTGTGATCCCTCTCTGAGAGCCCTGCCTAGAAACCCTTTTCTTTTCGCTTTCTTTTATTTTTTTGTAAAAAACCCCCTAATGAACTAAGCCAAAGGGGAGGTGGAAGATCTTTGAGGGTTTGATGCATTGAAGTTATTAAAGGATGCAAAATGCCATAAGAGCTCCACGTTTGTCCCCTCACAAGCTAGCCTCTACCTCTCGAGCCTTACCCCCATTGACTTTCTCTCAAACACCCAATACCTTCCATACTTCAGTCATTAGAGCAACTCTTAGATGCCATTTGAACCTCCATACAAAACATTTTGTCTTTGCCCAATTGCCTATAACATGAGAACAGAACTGTTGGTTTATGTGTGCTACAAAAGAGGGAGTCATTCTCTCCCACCTCTTAAGTTTCCCAGGTGATGTTCCCTTTTTTCATTTTTTTGTATAATGTTATTTTAAGTGAAATTCATTTTGTTATCTGGTTTATTTTCATTTTCATTTTTTTATTTCTATTTTTATGCATATATACAAGTTAAACGATTTTGGATGTGAGTTTTGTGTGTGATTTTTACCTTTTTAGCAACTTGGTTGCTTTGTATATGATTGTAGGACTATGCTTTACTCATTTTTTTATTATTTATTATTTGATTATATTAATTAGAGAATCTTGTGATTCTATGGAGGTAGATGAGTGCAAAAGCGTTTGAAGAATAGACATATTTTCTATGTATATGTTTTATTATAGAGTCAGCAGATTGATGGTAGAATTATGTACTTTGCTTTCGTTTTCTATTTGTGTTTGCTGATGATAGACAAGAAGTTAAAAATCTGATTTCCATGGTTGTTCTCAGCCAAAAACTTTATAATGTTTTTATAATTGTATATGTTTTATAAAACATGCTAATAACAATACTTTAATGGAAATGCCTTTTTGCTTAGAGACTATGTTCTTTGGTTTGATAGAGAGGCATTCAATGTTGAATCTTGTCCATAGCCTTTGAGGACTATTGGGTGAATGAAAGACAATTTTATTTATTTGTATATTTATTTATGCGTATCCATTTTAAAGATGAAATGTTTCAAGCTTGCATCTCACTATGTTTATTATAGTGGAAGTTAATAAAAAAAGAATTTTCAAGAGGCTGCATTAATTTTTTTATTTTTATTTTGTTGGATCTTAGCTTAGTATGCCTGTGTGTATTTTAGTTTGTTGTTTTTTTTAGTGAAATATGTGTTGGGATGTTTTGGCACATTGCTAGGGTTTGTTTTGTCAAAATGATGTTGCTAACAGAATTTTTGGATGGTTCACACACATACAAGTGGGGTTCTATATGATTTTGTAGTATTCATTCTCTTTCCTTTTCATTGAGTTTTGATACAAATTGAACGGATCTCTTCTGCCATTTTCTTGTTTTGTTCATTGTAAACATGAAATTTAAGGTTTCTTGTTAAAGATTAAAAACTTAGTTACAACTTTGAAATTGTGAAAGTATTACTTGTATGATCTCTAATACACTTGAAGATATCTAGTATAGTATTGATTTTTGCTTTTTTATCTTAGGATTTTTAAATCAACTTCCATTATTTGTTTTGTTTTATTCTTCTTTTGGTTTTATTGCTAAAATGATTATTAGATCAAGATCAAATGATTGTCTTCCACCTCTTGGGTGGCCATATGTTTACTGAATTTTTAAACAAACATGCTTCATCTATTGTCTTTATCTTGATTAAGTGTGTATATGTCCATTTCTTATTGTTGTGTTCGCATATGTAGATCTTCACCAAGTTCTTTGTCATTTGGTATATTAGGTACTCATAGTAAAATTTTGTCTTTCTTTATTCAAAATGGTTTTTGAATATTTTTTAATCATTGTCTAATGGGTTGTGGATATCATCGTTTGCCAATTTTTCAGCCTTTCCATTTCTTTTTGGAAGGCTTATTAATCTAATTGACGAGAGTGTATTGACATGTCATGTTCTCTCTTTTATATGTTGTTCATTTTAAGAATCTAGTGGATTTAATCCTCTCTATAAATCACATTGTTTCAATATTTTCTTTATTTTTATCTATCCCATTTTGTCTCTAACATTCAACTGAATATTATATAAACCTTGTTTGATACATTATTATCCTGATCAAGTTGTTTAGTCACTACTAATTCATTTGTGTGATGGCCTTTCCCTAACCCATGTTCTCATAAGTTTCTTTTGCAAACTTTAAGGGTTGTAACTAATGAGAAGAATGCAGAGAATGATAGGACTGATTTTGCATTAGTAGGAGCAGACTACTTAGATATTGAGAAGTAAGGTAAAACATGAAATTTAAGTTAATTACTCATAACTCTAGTTGGAAGGGCAACAACCAATCCGAATCCATCCTTTCTTGGAATCATGGAATTCATTTATTGAGAACCAGTTCTCTTCTACTATAAGTAGACATAAGGGAATGCCTTATAGGGTCCACCTGCTTGGGGGTTAGTTGGAGAGTTTGTTTGCTTTTGCTCACAAGAATAGTGAAATTTAACCAATCAACAGTGACATCAAAGCTAGTTATACTGCAAATGTGAATTTCTAGTCAATTAGTGCAGTTTTTTCTTTTTTTTTTGGTTAATCAAAGCTAGTTGTATTGCAACTGTGAATTTCTAGTCAAGCTGTAGAGGCGGATTTAGCTAGACGTGAATCTTGATTGTATGTAGAGTCAGGTCAATGTAGGGCTTGCTTTGCTCACTTTTTATTTATTTATTTAGACATACTTTAGACAATGTTTTAAAAATGCTGGCTAAAGTCACTATAACCAGCATTTTGAAAACGATGCCTATAGTGTCATATTTTAGACAACGTTTTAAAAACACTGGCTATACTATTGTTTTTTGCTAGCGTATTTAGGCTATACCCTTTTTGCCAGCGTTTTAAAAACACTGGCTAAAGTTTCTGACTTTTCCCGACGTGGCTCAAAACAATGTTCAAAAAACATTGCCTATAACTATAAGCATCGTTTTTAAAGTGCTAG
>JAOXJP010228303.1:0-11148 GCA_025762735.1 Platanus orientalis | reverse complement strand
TTCCTGATGTATTAGGATGGCATTAGGGGGTGGACACATCAGTGCTGAAAAGTGATAAGCACCCCCCAAAAAGTGAACTTCAGATGAAGCCAACGTTAATCTCTCTCTCTCTCTTCTAATTTTTCCGAAGAATGATCAACTGTAACAAATTTTGCTGTAGCAAATTTGTAGCACAAAAAAATCACGTGGGTTTTTTGTCTTTTAACATTGGCCTTTTATCTTTTTGTGATCTTTTGTCATATTGTAAAAAGCTACAAAAACATTTGCTACAGTTGATCATTTGACATTTTTTCTCCTTTTTGCTATTTCAATTTTCACCTCTAGGGATCCCTCAGGATTTGGTGCACCCTTCTAAACTGCTCCTAACCTGTCCCTTGCACGTAAGGACACATATCATATCAAAAAGTGATTTACACCTTCCTCAAAAAAAAGTAAATCACTTTTCAAACTGATGTGTCCCCTCTACATGTAAGAGACAGGTTAGGGGCAGTTTAAAAGGGGGCACTAAATCCCAGCTGCTTAGGGCGGGGTCTTTTACCCAAAAAAAACTAATAGGGATGGTGTCTGGCTCTATGAACAGCTACTAAGGGCTTAAGTCCACTGAGCATCAGGAGTGGACACATCAACACCAAAAAGTGAAAAACAACCCCAAAAAAGTGTAAATCACTTTTTGGCGCTGATGTGTCTGCTCCCTGATGCCCAGCGGACCCAAAGTGTTTGTAGGAGAGCAGACAATATGAATGAGTCAGCTCGAGCCCAACCCGACATTAAGCCCGAAGGGGGGTCCTATGCCAAAGTTTAAGCCCATGCTTAAGCTTGGAGCCAATCCTGGACCGGTGTTCAAGACCCAAGCTCAAAGCTTTATTCATATATGCACATAGGTTTTTTTTTAATTTATTATTTTTTTTCTTAACATAACGGGTCTTTACATATATTTATTAAAAATTATTCGTTTTGTTGATAAAACTATTATGTGTTGAAATAATGGGTCTTTGGTATTCGTCAAAATAAATAAATAAATAATAGGTCTTCGATCAGCCTGAGGCTTGAAAAAATAGTTTAGGCTGTACTCGGGCCTTGATGTCCAAGATTTTTTAGAATGGAACCCAAGCCTAAGCCCATAACAAGCAATGATGGGTCTTTCCTTGGACCTACAATGGACATCAAGGCCCATGCACAATCCTATCTATTAATAATGTGATAATTGGTTACTTTGGTTCATCGAATAGTCTAAGGGCACTTTGAAATTTTCATATATACTTCTATTGTATATTAAGAAAGTCATATTTTAGGAGGTATATTTTTCCATGAGTTACGTAGAAAATATTTAAGAGAGAGCATTAGGATTTATGAAGGATGGGATCAGACTATCCCCATTGTAATTACAACATCCTAAAATTCCTACACGAGCTAAAAATGAATAAACCCTTAAATATATCAATCTTGTGCTTGAACATTGGTTGATTCATTTTCATTTATGTTTGTCTTTCAAGGCATTTAGTGGAGTAATGTGTTATATAAATATATAAGAGTAGAGAATACGCCTCCTTTACAAAGTGGGCTAACTTTCAAAGACCCCAAGAGAGTTCAAACAATTTATTACTATGACAAAATTCTCATTCTACCATCACCCATTGTAATTTAAATAATTAAAATATATGAATTCTAAATCTAATGATTTTGTAATTCCAATCTCAATCTTGGATCATGAAATTGTAATCTTAAAATGTTAAGATTAGATTGTACTATTCGTTTGGTATGGAAAGATTCAAACCACAATATAAAAAATGTATAATAAATGAAGAATTTGACATGCAATTCAAATATTGCAAATTCACTTAAACATCCATGATCATATAACATAAGTAATTAACAATCAAAATCTTAAAAATCAAACCACTTAAACATCCATGATCATAAAATAAAACCATAACAAGCTAGTGATGTATGCATAATTAAATTGTTGAAACACATTCCATTGCCATGGTGATGTTTTGTCTAAATTGACTCCAATATTTTTGTTATTGAGAAGTCATCGACAACATCCCAAAACCTTCAATATTCTCACCATCATTACTAATAATTGTATAATTTTCTCATTCATATTATTTGAACAGCTAATCATGTTTTTGTTACTTTATGATAAAGTTATGTATGACTACTCAATCAACACTTGAGTTTTTTAACTATAAGAGGGCATCATTTTCAGTATTGAAAATTATTTTTTAAATATAGCGAATGATCTCTCAATTACAGTCCTTAGAGACAAGTGCACAAAATTAAATATCTCTATTGCCCCACATGGTTTTCTATAATGAAAATATTGTTAATGATACCATATATTCCTAAAAAATAACAAAGTATCTTCACACGTTCGAGAATCTCGCATCAACAATGTAATATTTTCCTACATTAAATACTCGTAACATTGTAATTTTCACATAAGCATAAACTTTATAAAATTTATAAAATAGGTCAGCTAGACAATGAATGATAAATAAATAATTACCTAGTGCATGATGTGGAAACTGCAATTATGGTATTTGTAATGCTTCCCATAAAATCCTACTTTCATGAATTGTTTCATCTCAGCTAATCCATGCAAAAGTAAAACATATATTAAACAAGTATATTGTTAACACATTTTGCATAACATCATTTTTTCCTACCCGACCTATAAAGAATTTGTTTGGCAACGGTATGTTTGCACTAACATGGGTTCCATCAATTGCCCCTAATACAATTTTAAAAATATGAATAGTGATTCGTACCTCAATGAATCTTGGCAAGTACTTCATCAAATGAGGGAGTTTGAATGAGCTCTCTGCACAAAGACAACAAAAGTCCGTAAAACATTATGAAAATGATGGTTCATTGTTTCACCAAAATGTTGAAACTCTCGTGAATAAACTCATTTTTTACATTGTAAGCCATTATAAATACAGACATTACCACTTGCTCTTCCACTATAACATTCGTTGTATATTTCAATAGTTTTTTTTTTTTTTTTTTGTCCTTTAAACACATCCACTAATTTAAGAAAATGAGTTATAGACATTCAAAAAAGCTTGTAATTTCTTTTAGGATGTTTACCAGGTTGCAACATCTCATGTAACTATGCATGGCTCATAAGCAATGAAGTGTGAATTCATTGTCTTTTAATTTGTACTAATTATTCATCTTCTTTCTATTTTTTTTCCTCTTCCTCTTCTTCATGTAAAACTTACTGTGTTAATGCTATTAAATTAATAAATAGTATGATGTCCTCTATTGCCTCTAAATCCCAATAATCTTCCATTAAATATATTAGTGAAAAACCATCCCAAATGTACTCGTACATATAAATAAACATTTAGCTCATAATACGTCATCAAATAAAACTATTATATTTAACCACAAATATTATCTTCATATAATATTACATAAAAAAAAAATCAATGATGACATAAATAAATGCACCATAACCATCATCTCCATATAATTTTTTTATAAAAAAATCAAATGATGACATAAACAAATGCACCATAAACATCACACACACACACACACACACACACACACACACACATATATAAAACAAAACAAAATATCTACACTACCAGTGAGATAACAAAGCATCTACATCATAATCATAACGTTCAAAAAATAAAATATCTCTTCACCAATGGTCAAATAATAAAACATCCACATCATATTTATATTATTTATTAAAAAAAACCCATAGACAACTAGTAAATAAATGACACTCTTAAGCACTTTGACCTTACTTTTATCCTTTTGTAGAAACAACTGATCATAGTCATCTAGAACACACAAATGAATCATTGTCAATAAAAATATATTTTTTATTGAGCCCTTTAACACTTGCATTGCATCAATAAACATTTATTTATCATGAGGTACACTCTCCATCCCATTTAAGATGTCAAGTGTTGTAGGTATGGAAGAATTGGTTTGTCCTTACACAAGAATGGAAGACATTAAGATTTGTGTCATTGCACTAAGATTGGCAAACACTTTTTTGTATCAAGGGAAACCTTTTTCTTTCACATTCAGATGTCATATTTTGCTTCTTAGAAGCACTCTCTAACTCCTATGGTAAGCTATCAGTGTCATCACCCATTGTGTATATATGATGTAGTGCACCTGAATCTTCTATCTTATAATTTTCTTCAACTTATTTTTTAAGACTAATGAAAGTTTTGATTGGTTAAAACATTATGCTTCATTTCCTTTAGTTAGAATCATATTATATAGTTTATCACACTGATCTTTGAACTTGAAAAAGTAACTCTTAGATTGTGCACATTGTTTATATTTCTGTAATAAAAGACAAACACATTGATATTCGCTTGTTACTATCCCTTAAAAAAAAAACATATACATTTATTATCTTTATAAAATCCATCCAATGTTATTTAGATATTGGTTTTACCCTTTGTGTCTCAGAGCACCACTCCCATCCACTACTATTATAACATAAATATTTTCATGCAAGCCAATAACCTCTTAAGTATCTATAAAGGGACTTAAATTGTTTAATGTCTCAATTGATTTTTTTTTTTAACTCTCATAATCTTTTGCCAATCATATTTATCAAAACTTGTGTTTGGTCTTATAACTCGATGATATTGCTCTATACAAATGTCAAGGAAGATCGTTATCTTAATATTTTCAACAAGTTTTCTCTTCAACACCCCTTTCCCCTTTTGCTATTTGGCAAAAACAAAATATATATATGTTGATGCGTTTATCATATAACCAGTATACCAAGAAGAATATTAAAAATAAATAAACATGACTAAATGTGTTAATCAACACTTTATCATTCTGTTATTTTATTTTAAGTGTTGTGAATGTAGATACCCATAGTTATTGAACAACATAAGAAAAGTATCATTGTCGATAACAATATTGTAGTCTTCTAAATAATAAACTAAGCTATAAGCAATTCTACAAAGTGTTTACATTTAATCATATACAAACATTTCTACAAAGTCCATCTCAAACAATGTCAAATATTTTTGCAATCAACCATGTACAAGCTAGAAACGTATGCAAATGTAATCAAATGTGTGTTCAACAAGTGCCTAGTAGGAGTGTTTAACTAATAGCCACACCCAATAATTCGAGGAATGAATGGTTTAAACATAAAAAAAACATGTCATGAGGATCAAATTAATTTGTTTGAAAATATTTACCACTTGACATTCATCGTAATATTGAGGGTTTTTTTCATCAATACAAGGGATTGACATGATGACACCCACCATAATATAAAGGCTCTGATAAAGAGATCCCACATATACAACTTAAAGTCAGGACATGTTTGGTTAGAATAATATATTTGTTAATTCCTTCAACCATGGTGAGACAATTTTCTTCATAAAATATTACTTTCAAAAATAGAATCTTGAAATGTTTTTTCATGCACTTAGAACCATACGAAGGGCAAAAATTGGTATTTAGAAAGGACTTAGCACATCATAAATATCAGATGGTTGCTAGGGTATCAAAAGGTAATTCTAATTGTCTTTTGATGCAATGATTAGGAACAAGATCGAGTTCATATCATCCACCATGATGAGGAAAGATAACAAGGACACCACCGTTTTAAAACTCAGTAACTCCACTCGCTTACTATTTTGTCAAGTTTAGTGGATTTTCAAATAATGTGAATCAATGTGCAAGCCAAAAAATTAAAAAAATACAACAACAATAGTCCTATAACAATTATTTTGGGTCAGTTACACAGATTATATTCTGTCATTCCACTTTATATAGGGTCACATATGCTGTTAAATCACAAGCCTTCATGTCTCTTCTTACTAAATCAACCCAAGTCAAATTTGACCTTTTTATTACCATTTAAGTGCCCTAGCTTATTTAAGTCACAAGCAATCCAACAAGAAATCTAATTTTACCTCGAATGGATTAGTCATTTTCGTGAGACTTATATAAATTGAGAAACACTAAGGAGGTCAACCTCATCTTGAACCAAAAGGATAAAAAAATAAGGCATTGTATCCACAAGGTCATTTATGGAATTAAAAAAAACTGGTGGGTTTATTCTTAACTTCATATCGATACCTTAGTTACATAGACGTTTGATTGAATTTTCAACACCAAATACTTCTCAATAGCAATTCGTTAATTATAAGAAATAATGCAATGGAATCACTACTAGAGAGATTAAGAAGACTTGTGATGAAAAACAATACATGATAATGGTGGAAAACCAATTGCTTGTTTATCCTATTTACGTATAGGAGACCTATGTCTCCCTCATCATATCATTATTTATAAACTATGACTTGACCATAAAATTAGAAGTCTAATTTTCATTTTAATTTTATTGTCAATGAAGAAAATTGTTGGTTTAATAACATGATTTTGTATTAAAATGGAGTTGTGGTCAGCCCACTTGGTTGCAGTTGTTGATTTCTTTTTATCATTTTAATAAGTTTCCTTAGATAACGGAATAAGCTAAGGAATAGGGTCTCCTATGCATAAAATTTTTGTATTTCCATTGGTATAAGACAACAAATGGATGGCCATTTCATTTCATTGGCATTTCAACATTTCTTAAATAATTCAGTAGAATCTTATAAACATTTTTTATTTTTCTAGGAACCTTGATAGAAAAAATATATATATTTGCAACTTTCTTTCTTCCTTCATTATGTATTCAATTATTTTACCCATAAAAATGGGTTTATAGTTAACATTTGTTCCCAAAATATTGTTTGTTTGGTATTTTTTGCTCTCTTTATGAGATGCAACTCCCCTGAACTCTCTCTTGAAGATGCTCTGTATCTAGCTCTTGCTTAAAGGTATTCTTTTGTTAGCTCTCTTTATAAGATGCAACTGGTTTGGTCGGAATTTCTTTTATCTTTAAAATGGTGGATCAAATTCCATTTTAGTGTTTTTAACTCTTTGTCTCAGTTGTGTTAGCCCTTTGTTTGGAGGTGCTTTGGATTAGCTTTATTAATTGGAGATGTTGTGTTTTCAATCTCTGCATGGAGGTGTGTTGTGTAGTTTTGTTGGTATTCTTCCGATTAGAGGTGAAGCACTCTATTAGATCCATTCACGTGCCACAAAAGATTGATGATGACTGAGTTAGGGATGAGTCACCTCACTTCTCACATCATTTGTTGTATGAATTAGATCAAGCAACAATTGAGTTGATGTTGGGCACTTATCCAATGACTACTTGTTTTTCATCGCCTAGAGATACCGTGAATGAGAAGTTAGCCCCTGGGGTCAGATGTCCTGATGCATCGGAAACAAAAAAAGAAGTTGAATGATGGAAAAAAAATTACATCTACTTTTACACCTTCCATGCTGACAAATCCTCTAATTCACTTTACCAACCACCAAAACCTTGTAGCTCTCTAACCAATCTCGTATGTAAAAGAGAGATTATCACACAGTAATGGGTTGACACCTCTCATTTCAACCTCGGTTTCCTCAAAGAAATTGGGTCAAACTATTTCTTATAGGGGATTGGATAAACCCATTAATACTCAACCCTTCATTTTTCGTTTAGCTTATCATAAAACTATGAAGGCTTATGAAGAAGGGTCGGGTTGCGAGAAAGAGGCATCCATCGACTCAAAAGGGATGAAGTTTTTGGTTATTATAAAAGAGGAGATGATTCAAAGTTTTGGGAAAGATGGAAAGGATATGGATCTAAAGATGTCAACCCTCAAAAGAAAAAGAAAAAAATTGCAAAGCCACTCTTAGGGGCTCCGCACAAGGTAACACAACTTTTTCCTTCTAACTTTTGTTTCTCCGACAAAAAGGTATGTTTCAACTTCTCGTTCTCTTAATTCGTGAATTACTTTCATACTTTTTAATGGCTTTTAGATCATCGAGCAAGGGTAAGGAAGAAATCTATGAATTCCAATGTGATAGAAAAAGAAGAAGAAGAAGAAGTTAATTTTGATGCCCATGTTGTGATATGGAATGTCATGTTGTGAAACTATAGTGTTGCTTGCAATCTGATAGGCAATTTCATTGTGCTAGGGGTATTTTTCATGTCTTGTGATCCCTTGTAGTACAATATAAATAGGAACTGGTAGGGTATGGATATCCTCGCTCGAAAGTTCAAATGCGGCTAAAATAAAAAGTGGGCCACTATTAGGAAAAAGCTTATCCCTCGACTTTCATGTCATTCTGAATGGGTTATGGTGTCTATCCCATAACAACACATTAGTGATCAATGAGAATCATCGCTTAGAATTGTCAATGAATCGTAAAATCCTTGATAGCTAGAGCACTGAAGGTTTTGACTAAGTTCAAAAACTCATAGGTAGTGTTCATTTTTTAAACCAAATGTTTAGGGAAGTTAGATAGGAAAAAGGTTAGAGGTTTTAAAGGTTGAAATTTGGAGTCTATGGATTCTGAATGCCTATTTGGGGGTCTCTCTTTATTATGGAATAATGAGGTTAAATTGGATATTATGGGGGGGAAAATACAGCCACTTCATTAAAGCCAAGATGGTGGACAATACATCACAGTTTGGTCAGCTATTTAGTCTATGGTGAGCTGGCAAAAGATTAAAGAAATAGATTTATTATACTTTAAATGATAATATCTAAAACACTCATTCTCCCATTATTTACTTAGGGATTGGAACTGTATTTGGGATAGGAGGGATAAAATAGGGGGATTGAGGATTCCCTCAAGTTGTATCAAGAAAGCCCATAATATTATGGATGAAGGGGGCTTAGTGGACATTGGGTATGTTGGGCTGCACTTTACTTGGATCAACAAGCAAAATGGGTTTCGACATATTAAAGAGAGGGACAAGAGTGTTGCAAATGCAAATTGGCAACAAATGTTTCCTAGGGCCATTATTATCATCATGTAAGGGTATGATCATTCTTGTTTTTTTCTTGATACTAATTCAGGTCCTAAGTTTCTCTCTTGGCCCTTTAGGTTTGAATAGGCCTAGACTCTCCATCCTGATTGCAAAGAAATCATTAAGAATGACTGGACTAAATTTGTTAAGTCTCATAATATTTGTCACATAAGAAAGAGGATTAATTCTCTCTCCCCCTATGCTAAACAAATTTTGAAATATCAAGGTGGAAATGTTAAAGAGTATGAGAAAATTAGAGGCCCCCCATCTTGTAGACTCTAGTGAAGAGAATTTACAAAACATTAGAAGACAAGAAAGGGTGCTTGATTAATGGATCAAAAAAGATGAAATAATGTAAGCTAAAAAATTGATAGCTAAATGACTTAAATGGAACGACAAAAACTCTAAATTCTTCCACATGACCACCCCCAATAGGTTATCTAAGAATCTAATCACTTCCATTAGGATGACCAAGGGAATTAGGTTAGAGGCAATGAGAACATTGATCGTGTTTGTCATGAGTTTTTTAAAAAGTTATCCTCCATCGTTAGCCCAAATGATAACAAAATTATTTGGATTATTGATAAGTGATATAAGTTTCTTTTAAAGGAGTCAAAAGTTGTTCTTGATACAAGTTTCTTAGAGGAAGAGATTAGGATAGTGGCTCTCCAGCTTGGAAAACTTAAAGCCTCTAGGCCATATGGGTTTTAAGTAGGCTTTTGTCAAGAGTACTAGAATATAGTTGGGGATGACGTTGTTAGTGTCATAAAAGACTTTCTCCATAATGGGAATTCCCTTGAAAATATAAATCAAATTTTCATTTCCCTCATTCCAAAAATCTCATTCCATTAATCTATTTATAATTTCCGTCCTATCAACCTGTGCAATGTTATATGTAAGATTATTTCTAAAACTTTAGCTAATAGGTTGAAATGTGTGATCCATGGGATGATTTCCCCCCTATCTAAGTGTTTTTGTCAAGGGTGTCAAACATCTAATAACATTTTGATTGCTCGTGAGATGCCACACTTTCTAAAAAATAATACAACTAATCAACATCACATGAAAATAAAAAATTGACATGAGTAAAGCCTATGATAAAGCATAACGGAGAATGATCTTAGGTTTTATGGAAAATGTGAATTTTAATGATAAGTAAAGATAGTGGATTTGGGAATGCATGTTCTCTGTGTTGTACAAAGTGCTTATCAATGGATCTCCTAGTAGTCATATTCTTCCTTATAGGGGCTTAAGACAAGGTGATCCCCTATTATCTTATTTGTTTTTTATGTGTGTTGAAGGTATTTCATCTATCAATTTGAAAACATAAAGAGATAATCTCATTTTTTGCATAAAAATCAAACCTTTTAGCGCTACCATTTATCACATCTTTTTTGTGAACGACTGCTACATCTTTTCAAAGGTGAATATTAAAGTGATTGATCACATTTAAGATTCCCTTTCTAAGTTTAGCCAAGCCTCGGGTTAATTAATCAACTATGAAAAAACTGAGATCATCTTCAACAGTAAAAACCCTAAGAGCTTTAAAATAATTGTCTAGTGTATTTTGGCTATCAAGCAAAAGCATAAATCAAGGGAAATATCTTGGGCTCCCTTATTCAATCAGAAGATATAAAAATTGTTATCTTCTCCTTTATTGAAAAAAACAACAAAGAATAGAATTCAAGGTTGAAAAGGCAAATTGCTCTCCAAAGCTAGTAAGGAAGTGATGCCCAAGTTTGTCATGGTTGTCACTTGCTTTTGCTATGTCATGCTTTCTTATTCCAAAAAACATAAGCAATTTTATTAATAGCATACAAATAAAATTTGGCAAGGTAGTGGGGAAAAGGAGAAACAAATCAACAGGGTTAGTTTGGCCAACATTCAAGCTAGTAAGAGAGATGGTGGTTCGGGGTTTAGGAATCTTTATGATCTTAATTTAGTTCTTATTGCCAAACAAAGTTGGAGGATTTCTAATAATCCTAATGTTTTATGGGTCGAATTATTCAAATCTTTATAATACCCAAATAATTCTTTCTTTCAAACTAAAAATAAAAGTAATAGCTCTTAGGCTCGGAAAAGTATCATTAAGGGTAGAGATCTTTTCCTTAAGGGTAGTCGTTGGAAAATTGGGGATGGGGAGTCTGTTGACATATGGGATGATTTGTGGATTCCCGACTCCCTTAACTCCAAGCTCTCTTTTGTTGGTTCTCCTCCAAATGGAATCAGAAAAGTATACCAGTCCATCGATTCTATATTTAGGAACTGAAATCTCAACCATA
>JAOXJP010228302.1:0-11148 GCA_025762735.1 Platanus orientalis | reverse complement strand
GCATAGGGTTTTAAAATACCACCTTTAACGAGGTAACGAAGATCTGGAAGAAGGGGGATCGGTTTATGAGCTCTTCCCTTAACAAACGCTCATCACTGCTTTTTGTCAGGGTCACATACATCAGTGTTGATAAGTGATTTTCACTTTTTTGGGGAGCATATATTCACTTTTCAGCACTGATGTGCCTGCCACCTGACAAAGAGCAGTGGTTAGCATTCGTTAAAGTGAGCATTTTTTATCCATTCACGGAAGAAGGGGGATTCTAGTTATAACTCCAAGAGGTTATGACTTTAGAATTATCAACGAATCAAAGTAGGAACCAATGATACCTACAACAGGACACGACAAACTTACAAAAGAAATGGAAAATAAGAAGACGGCCATGACACGGTTACATAGGGCCTGCCACCAATCATTTTCTTGGTGACTAGGATTATCAACACGTTCAATAAGTATGCGAGGCTTTTCAATGCTCGGCGGAGTAGAAATCGCCTAGGTTAAGAGGTGGCTACATCAGTATCAAAAGTGATTTATACTCACCCCCAAAAAGTGAAAATCACTTACGGTGCTGATGTTTCTACCTGTTTGACCTTTAGCGGAGGTTAGAAGAGGTTAGGGGTCGGCTTATAAAATCCAAGTGGGTAAGTATATCCTTCCATTGGTGTAAACTTTGTGAAGTCAATCCAAAAACATCAAAGTGCAACCGTTTGTGCGATCGGAATGATCCAAAAATATTTAGATCGGTTTTGATCCATTTTGGATGGGGCTATTATGGGGTTTTGACCCACATTTTGAAGTGAGGCTGCTTGGAATTTACACCATTATATAAAGTCTTTTTCACACGTCTTTATGATAGACTAGCTTTCTTAGTTTTGAGTGTGATTTCATTATTGAGCTTTGGAGAACTCTTTGTAGTCTTTATTATAGTAGAAGTTTTGATGGTCTTAGTCGTCGGTAGGTGTAGATAATTTTATTAAAATGAGTGAAATTTGTGTTTTGTGTGATTGTTCTTTTGTTTTTTTTTTTTTTTATTTTATATGCTATTAACTTGAATTTGATATGTTTTAATAACATATCTTCTCAATCTGTTCAAGGTTTTGTTCAAGAGTTCGTCTCCAGTTCTCTTTTTCATTTTTCTTCTTTTTGAAAAAGTAGATAATTTTTATTAATCATTATTATAAGAAAAAAATTTACAACCTAGAGAGGGACAAAATTGCCTTCCCCTCCGATCCCCCTTACCTGCAATATAAGACTAATGTTGCCAATTGATCAGCACAACCGGCCCTGCCAGGTTGGGCAAGAAAATGCCACCTGATCTAAGAATATACTCACATACACCAAAATTTTTTTTTGAAGAATTGTAAACCCTAATTAAGAAATGTTAATATACACTTGTCCTGATGTTATTATATGAACATTATATTATTGTAAATGCAAACATGTAAGTAATTATAAAATTTTGTGTATGTATCTACATTTATAATATAAAATTACCCAGTTAGATACTAAATGTTAAACGATCAGATTAGGCTGGACTAAAATAAGCCTGGACCAGGCCCAGCCTAATTCTGACTGGGCCTTGTCACCTTATGGTCTCAATTAAAGATTCCTATTTAGCTAACCCATCCAAGCACAAGCTCGTATATGATAGTAGAAATGATTCTCCTAATTTATTTTTCCACAAATACCAAATGCACCACAGAGATTGGCTATTGGTTCTTAGAAGATCAATAAAAATGTTTGAATTAGTTTCGATAATGAAATAATGAATCTCAAGTCTCAACACATTAGCTTGAGCCTTGTTCGCAGCTCGCAGGGTTGAGCCCAAGCTTCCACTTGAACTTGTTCAGCTACATGAATCTGAGGCTCATGACACTATTTTTGACAAGTCGAGCTGACCCGAGTTATTAAGCTATTTAGATTTTAGAATTCAGGCCTGAAGCAATAAGCTTTATGGTGAGCCAAGTCAAGACTGAGGCTAGTCGAATTCGCTTCAATCTTAATGAATCGAGCCTGAGCATGGCACCATAAGCTTGTGGCGAGTCTGAGCTGAACTTGAACCTAATTCTTGGGTGATGAGTTTGAAACTGAGCTGGGTAAAAGCTTGGTTCAGCGTGGCTCGTTGACACCCCTTTCATGACAGTCATTCCTTTGGATGGATTTTGACCCTTAGGTAAGGGTTTTATAATATCCAAATCAAAATAAAAAATGGAAATAAGGGTAATCCCACGTAAGGGGAGCAAGATCCAACATCCAAGGGATAAGCCCGCAACAGGGTAAAAAAATGCTACCTAACCGCGTTTTGTGCCACCAGTCCATTGATGCAATGGCAGATCAACATTTCTCCATGTGTCCAAGGGAGTGAACATCAAACTGATAAGATCAAGACGTTAAATTTTTTAGAGGTAAGAATTGAAACATTATTAATAGGGATAGGTCTATAATTGATTAATTTGGCAAACAATGAAAGCAAAGAGAGAATAAGCAAAAGAATGAATGAGTTGACAACCAAAGGTAACAGTTTCCAACAAGTTTACGAAGCTTCAAAAGACAAAACCTCAAATTAAAGAAAACTTATTAAAAATAAATATAGACATTAACCTTATATGTCCACTATGTAATGAACACAACAGATCGATACTACCCATCCTAGTAACCTGTCTTAGAATAGTACAAGTATGGTATGCTTCTACTTTAGCAGTAAAAACCATATTTCATAATGAAAATAATTTGAAGGATTGATTAAAAAATTGGTTAATAATCGATATAATTAATAAAGATGTGAAATAGCTTTCTAGTTACATTTCTATTTACTGCTGAGTAATATAGAAATATAGGAATGATATTATTTTTAATGAAAAGTTATGAAATATAAACACAATACAGTTTAGTGCATGCAAATTAATAACCTAGAGGACCTGGCAGAGGCCTAGTAAACAAAGAAAAATGATGACATCATGTGGAAACCTCTGAAAGAATGATTTTTAAAGATGAACTTTGACAGTCATATCCACAATAAAGCAAAAAAAAAACCAAGCATGGTGATTGTTATGCATAATTCAATTCAAAAGCAGCAAACCTCACAATCCAAAGCAAACAAAGAAGATTATGCCCACCACTACCAGCAGAAAATAAGGCAACACTGCTCAGTTCACAGACAATTGTTTCCATGGGAGTACAAAAATTCATTGTAGAAAGAGATTCATAGATCATCATCGAAACCTTGAAGGATCCTTTGGAAGAATGTCCGAATGAAATTAGAACTTGCATTAACGAATGCAAATAAATATTTAAATGTTTCGATATTATTATTCCACAACATGCACGTAAGAATAGGACTAAAGTGGTACACCTAATGGCCAAAAGTGGATTTGAGAATAATGGTATAGACCTTGCACTAGGAATTATCCCTACATAAATCCTTGGTGCTATCGAACAAGAAGTATCTCCATGTATGAACAATTAATTTTAATATATTGACCATATTACCAAAAAACAAAAAAGATATCAAAATCCAAAACCACTAATTGGATAGTTGTCATTCAAATATGAAGTAACTTAAGTGTTGTAATGTTACGGAGGATTAATATGGAAGGTGCTCAGCTAATAAGGAAGGACCTTCCAAAGCATTTATGGCCATAGAATAAATAATTCGTTTAGACAATATTGCTCTGTTTTCAAAAGTATATCAATTTGCATTTAATTTACATAATATTACTATCATCCATATTTTTGGATAGTGAATAAGGAGTTGGCTATAAGATTATAAGAGAAGGCGATGAATAAAACATTCAGAAAATTATTCTCAACTTGTTTCTATTATTCGCTCATCATAGGAAAGGCACGGAGGAACGATCCGGCGTCTTTTCCGGTTGATCCTCTGGTAACATGTTCAGTAGCTAGAGCTCGTAACATTTTGGTATTAGAGCAGGTCATGGCGGACTCTCGAATTGAGCGTTTGGAACAACAAATGGCTAATTTTGGGAGTCTTATGGAACGCTTAATGAAAAAATTCGAGAGACAAGTAAGAAGGTGGATTCTTTGGCCAACAAGAGTTCAGGTGAGGGAGAAGGATCAGGATCGAGAAACAGGAACGGAAAGAACCATGGTGGAGGGCACAATTCAGCCGCGCCCAAGTTTGCTAAATTAGACTTTCCGAAATATAATGGTCTGGATGATCCAACAAGTTGGATCTACCGGGTGGAACAATTCTTTGAATATCAACAGACCGAGGAAGTGGAGAAATTGCATCTGGCCGCTTACCACCTAGAAGGGGAGGTGCAAATGTGGTACGAACTTTTTAAAGATAGTGAAGAAATCTTGTCCTGGGAAGCGTTGAAGGGAGGATTGCAAACTCGTTATGGTCCAACCATGTTCGAAGATCACTTTGGTTCGCTAAGCAAGCTAAAGCAAACAGGGTCCGTTCGAGAATATCAATTGCAGTTTGAACAACTTTTAAGCCGAGTCGGTGGACTGGCCCCCAACCATCAGCTAGGATGTTTTATCAGTGGACTCAAGGAACCCCTACGCACGGATGTACAGGCCGTGCGTCCCATGTCTATTATGGACACAATAGGTTTAGCATGACTCTATGAAGCGAGAACTTTAAAGAAACCAGTGTAGATGGAGGCCATACAACAAATGCCTATGGAACCAACGCCACCCCCTCTGCCCTTAGCCAACTTATCAAGAACAAAAACACCATCCATTCGACACCTCACTTCAAGCGAGCTACAAGAATGGAGGAAGAAAGGCCTTTGTTTTAATTGTGATGAGCAATTCGTGACAGGCCATCGTTGTAAGAAGCTTTTTCTAATTGAGGGAATATATGTGCAGGATGAAGGAATTAATGGCGAAGATGATAGGGAGGAGCAACCCGAGTCTGATGAGGAGCCAATGATCTCAATACATGCAATGGTGGGAACCATGTCACCACAAACGATGAGGATTTGGGGAGCAGTTATGGGGCATGGCATCACCGTTCTCTTAGATTCCGGAAGCTCTCATAATTTTTTGAATGCTTCATCCGCAAAAAAAAATGGGGTTGACTTCCCAGCGGACACAAGGTATGAAGGTGATGGTGGCAAATAGAGAAAAGCTGGACTGTGAGGGACGTTGCAATGGAGTGAGGATATGGTTCCAAGGTACCCAGTTCTCTATTGATTTTTTCTTGTTGGCAATTGAAGGTTGTGATGTAGTACTTGGTACCCAATGGCTACGTACGCTAGGCCCAATTTGGTGGGACTTTGCAAAACTTGTAACGAGTTTCAAGTATAAGGGAAGGCAGATGGAGTTGAAAGGAATAAGAGGGCCAAAACACAAGGTGGTCGAGGAAAAGGTAGTAGCACGAGAATTATGCAGGAGGAAGTCTGGGTTCCTTTGTCAATTGCTTCTAATGGCTCACAAGGGACCCAAAACTACAACTAAAATTTTCTCCATTAACTTGGGTGCTGATATTGCACGTACTACCACCATAACCCATGAAGTGGGAAAAATATTGCAAGAATATAAGGACCTATTTTCTGAACCAACGGGACTCCCACCAGACCGATCAAATTCCTTTGAAGCCTAGTTCTAGACCAATTAACGTTCGGCCATACCGCTACCCTCATTATATGAAAGGAGAAATCGAAAAAATGATATCCAGTCTCTTGCAATCAGGGGTGGTGCAAACCAGTACCAGTCCGTATTCCTCGCCTGTGTTGATGGTTAAAAAGAGGGATGGCTCGTGGCGCCTTTGTGTGGATTACAGGGCACTCAACCAAATCACGGTAAAGGATAAATTTCCTATACCCATTATTGACGAATTGTTGGATGAGTTAAATGGAGCAAAAAAAAATTCCAAGCTGGATCTTCGCTCGGGTTATCACCAGATAAAGATGCATGCAAAAGATGTAGAATAAATGGCATTCCGGATGCACCATGGACATTACGAATTTCTCGTGATGCCGTTCGGACTTACCAATGCCCCATCGACCTTCCAGTCCCTCATGAACAAGATTTTTAAGTCCGTTTTACCGAGGTATGTTCTAGTATTTTTTGATGATATACTCGTTTATAGTCTAACATGGGAGGATCATTTAGCACATCTTCGGGTGGTGCTGAACACGTTGCAATCTAACCATTTGTTTGTGAGGATGGCTAAGTGTCAATTTGTGTAGGACCATATCAACTATTTAAGGCACCTCATTTCCAAACATGGAGTGGCAATGGATCCGGAAAAAGTAGCTGCAATGACGGAATGGCCTAGACCCACCTCTGTTAAAGCAAAGCCTTACGTGGGTTTCTCGACTTAACCGGTTATTACCGAAAATTAATTCGTAACTACGGCCAAATTGCAAGCCCACTTACACAGCTGCTCAAGAAGGACACCTTTGGGTGGAACGAAGGTGCTGAAGCCGCCTTTATTCAGCTAAAGTAGGCAATGACTACGGGACCAGTCCTAGCATTACTAGATTTTTCCAAGCAATTTGTGGTGGAGTGCAATGCATCTGGCTTTGGCTTAGGCGCCGTACTTATGCAAGACGATAGGCCCATCGCCTACTTTTGCAAGGCACTTCAAGGTCGGAATTTAAGTCGATCAACTTATGAGAAGGAGATCATGGCACTAGTTGCTGCCATCCAAAAATGGAGGCCATATTTACTTGGAAACAAGTTTGTGGTCCGAACAAATCAGAGGAGCTTGCGATATTTATGGGATCAAACCATTGCTACGGAAGCCCATTAGAAGTGGTTAGTCAAGCTTATGGGTTACGATTTCGTAATCGAATATAAACGGGGGCGTGAGAACTCCGCTGCGGATAGCCTCTCCAGGCGTGAGGAAGGCCTTCATCAGGAGAAAAAGATTTTCTCTTAGCATGCCATTACCACTTTGGACTGAACCCATAAAAGAGGAAGTTATCACCGAACCAGATTACAGTCATAAGCAAAAAATATTCAAGATGGCGAAGCCATTAGACCGTGGAGCTTCAAGTCAGGGATCATTTTTTATAAGGATCGAATTTATTTGAGGCCAAATTCGCCACTAACACAACAAATCATCAGTGAGTTTCATGCTGGAACTCATGAAGGATTTCATAAAACTTGGCAACGTCTCAAGGCTGTATTTTACTAGCAAGGGGCGATGTCTCAAGTTAAGGCCTTCATTCGTGGGTGCGACGTTTGCCAGCGACACAAGAATGAGCACACCAAACCAGCTAGGCTCATCCAACCTTTACCAATTCTGGCTGCCATATGGTCGGACCTATCCATGGATTTTATAACAGGACTGCCCAGTTCACAAGGGAAGAGTGTTATTTATGTGGTGGTCGATCGGTTTTCCAAATTCACCCATTTCGTGCGTCTCAAACATCCATTTACAGCAGCAATGGTGGCTCAAGTTTTCTTTGAAAATGTGTTTAAGTTGCACGGGCTTCCTACTTCCATTGTATGTGATAGGGACCCCACCTTCACTAGCAACTTTTGGCAAGAGCTCTTTCAATTACAAGGGATTAAATTCAACTTCAGCTCCTCATATCATCCGTAGACGGACGGTCAAACCGAGGTGGTTAATCGCACTCTCGAAATGTATTTACGTTGCTTCACCAGCTCCACACCTTCAGCATGGGTAAAGTGGCTTCCTTGGGTTGAATATGTATATAACACCAGCTCTCATTCCAGCACTGGACGATCTCCTTATGAAGTGGTATATGGCCGAACTCCACCCACACTACTTTCATATGTACCTGGAATTGCGTGAGTGGACGCGGTAGCCCAAACTCTTACTAAGCGGGATCAACTCATGAAGGAAGTACGCCTCAAGCTTCAGCAAGCACAAAACCGAATGAAGTTGCAATATGACCGTGGGCATCAAGAAAGGAGTTTTCAACCAGGTGACCAGGTTTACGTTCGGCGATAACCATATAGGCAGTAGACAGTAGAAAGAAGGACAAACATGAAGTTGGCCGCTCGCTACTATGGCCCTTTCCGAGTTTTGGAGCAAATTGGGCAAGTTGCATACCGTCTTGAGTTTCCTACAGGATCCCGTGTGCACCCAGTCTTTCAAGTGTCTCTCCTCAAACTCAAGCTGGGAAATCACGAAACGGCAATATCAGAACTCCCAGAGGCTACCTTCTCACCTACCCAACCACAAGTTGTGCTGGCTTATCGAGGTAAGGGGCGCAAGGTGATGGCCCTCATCCACTGGTGCGGTACCAACCCAGCAGAAGCTACCTAGGAAAACATAGTGACTATTAAGTCGCAATTTCTGGATTTCACCCTTGAGGACAAGGATCAATTTAATGGAGGGAGGAATGTTACGGAGGATTAATATGGAAGGTGCTCAACTAATAAGGAAGGAGCTTCCAAAGCATTTATGGCTATAGAATAAATAATCCGTTTAGGCAATATTGCTCTGTTTTCGGAAGTATATCAATTAGCATTTAATTTACGTAATATTTCTATCATCCATATTTTTGGATAGTGAATAAGGAGTTGGCTATAAGATTGTAAGAGAAGGCGATGAATAAATCATTCAGAAAATTATTCTCAACTTGTTTCTATTATTCACTCATCATAGGAAAGGCACAGAGGAACGATCCGGCATCTTTTCCGGTTGATCCTCCAGTAACACATTTAGTAGCTAGAGCTCATAACATGTAAACTCTCGAATTCAACCCGAAAGTAATCCTATATGTAACTTGTTTGTGCGATCCAAAGAGCAACCCGGATGACCCAATAAATAAGCAAACAGTGAACAAAGCGAGACCCGGTCCATTTATAAAAATAGTTCCCAGAATTAGAAACAAGTTTGGATGTAACCTTTTTAATAAAAACTTTTTTTCCATGTACTTGACCGTGCATGTTAGATGGATGCAAAATTTCTGAAGCATCTAGAAATTCATGCAACATCACCCTGCAATAATTTTATTGAATACTCTAGTAAATCAAAAAATAGGTGTATGCTTGTTTCTGATTCACATCCTATTTTGGTTTTTATTTTATAAAATCATTCCAAAAATTGTAACTAAATGGATGATTTTAAGTTGGATCACTATAAATGATTCCTAAGATCTAATGCAAACATGCCCTTAGGTCAAGATGTAAAATATGGTATTAGGAAAATTCTGCTAACCCATAAGGTCCGAAAAAGTGCAGCCCAAGGTAGGCCTAACAAAGGCCCAGGCACAAGATAAAAATTCGAACCTTTGATAGGATCGGGCTTGTGCTTGGGCTTGGGCTTGAGCTTGGGCTTACCTTTGCCCAACTTAGACTTAGTCCGAGGCCCAAACTGATATAGATGGAGCACTTGTTTAATAAATGAGAGTTCTTGAGTTTGACTTTTAATGAAAATAACATTTTTTTCAATATCATAGATGGAAAAGAATCTGATGGACTGGTCGGAGACCCGGCCCTAAAACTCAATAAAATAACTAGGGCCAGGCAAAGGCGACCAGAGCCTATACTATAATATAGTGGATTTGGGCAAGCTCAGGCCTTGGCCTACCATGCCCCACCCTAGTTCGACCTGCGTCAAAACTGTCTCCTAAATAAGGGATCTGGATGCAACACCAATGTCTCTCACCTAAAACATTTCCAAACTCCTAGAATCAACATGATAAGATGAGCTTTAAGCATTTCTTTTAGGCTCTGTCTATCTACTCAGAAAATATTTATTTTCTTAAGAAAATGATAAAAATTTCTTTGAGAAAGTAGTTTAAAACTATCTGTTTACCATTCAGAAAGCTTGAGAAAATAAAATCATTTTCTTAGATTTTTTGAACAAGGCATTTTTTCTCGAGTTGAATTTCCGATTAAAACCATCGGATCCGATGAGAAACGATGGGAATCAACAGTTATCGAAAGGAGCTTAATATCGAGAGAGAGCCAGGGTGCTCTGGTTCATCTACTCCCCACACTTGGTAAACCCTGATCTCTGCTTGATCTTCCTAATCTCTTCTCTATCTTCTTCTTCTTGTTAATCTGAAATTTTTCTTCAAAAAATTCATTTTCTGCAACTCGATCATCAATTTTATCTTGTTAAATATAATAGGGTTAGGGTTTTGGTTTTTTAACGGCAAAAGGGGAGAATGTTGATGAAATTAGCGTTGGCATTAATGAAACCCTAATAGAAGACGAGCTTCGCCTGATTCTAGTGAAATTATAGAGTGATAGGGATAAGGACGGTTTTAGATTGGTCCACAAGCGATGGTTATTGATGACGTATCGGGGGGACAGCCACCTTTACATCAACCAAATGGTCCTACGGTCGACCCTGGATCCTCGGCGAGGCAGAATCTGCATAGAAAGAACGCAAAGAAGTCAAAGGGCTAGAGCCAGCGGGGGTCGGATTCTAGCTCTCTGACGGTCAAGTTAGGGGGGGCAGGGGGATGGTAGAAAGTAGGACTATTCCCTTAGGGTTTAGTGGATATCTCATACCTAGAGCATGAAGTAGTCTCCCTATTTTTAGGCTTGACTAGTGGCATATCAGGGCGGATCTTTCTTGTCACTTTTCCCCCATGTTCTTGCATATCACTTTCTTCCACGTTCTCGCGTGGCACTGTTACCCATGTCTTGGGCCACTCCCTTCCTTTTTTGTCCTTCGCTCAGAGTTGGCAGGCCTGTGGCAAAAGATATTCTGTCCAGATAATGGTTTTTGGATCACGTTTATCCTTGGCCTGAGTCAGTTGAGGTCGTTGTCTCCTACAATCGGGATCTCGCTGGGAATTAAGGGGTCCTAGGACCTCGGGTGGTTCTTCGGGGATTGGCAACCCTGAGTGATGGTCGGGGTTATTTGCTATAACGCCCAGGGGCATGGGTGTCGGGTTCCCTGAGTGTCAGTCGAGATCGATCGATAAGGTCCTTGGCACTATTTTCCCCATAAGTTGCCCCTATTCCCGGGTCCAGGGTCACGTGACCTGGGAATATGGGCTGCTAGTATTTATTACCAGTTGTTTTGATTGGCAACAACGTGTCGCTTCGGCTGTCAAGGTAGTGTCAGTTGAGATGGGTGCTAATGATGGTCGAGCATTTAATAGGTCTCGATAACCAAGGGGACATGCCAGCACCAGTTATAGGTCACGTCAAGCGTCGTGTCGTTTAGGATCCCTAGGTTATCGAGCGGCCAAATCTGAATCTTTTTAATTTTTAGGGATTCACACGTTGCCTAGT
>JAOXJP010228301.1:0-11148 GCA_025762735.1 Platanus orientalis | reverse complement strand
ACAAAGAAAATAAATCAATAATGTCTTGAACATGGTAATAATTGTAATCTTGTATATGATATGTTTTATAAGTATCATGAAACTATCTTTTACGTTTACATTTTTCTTGTAAGCCTTAGTATGAGATTTTCTCTCTCCCTTATATGGAGGAGATGTAATTAACGGATTTAGTTTACTAAATTTGAAAAAGTGTAAATTCCCCAAATATAAATAAAACTATTTTAAAAGAATGAATAATTTGTTACACGCTACAAAATTTGATATATACAATGGAATAAAAAACATCAGTATATGATCAAATTTCAGTTCTCTCTTTTAGTTCATGTTTCTATGCCACTTACTCTTTGGATTGATCTCTACGAGTGTCTTGTTAACTAATTTATTACCATCTAAAGTTATTACCAACATTGGTCCATTAGAAAAGTTATTTAACAAATGCCCTAATTATACTATATATTTTACATACATTGTTTGTGTATGCTACCAATCTCTACAACCCCACAATAACAACAAACTAGATGTTACTTATTGAAAAAACAAACAAACTAGATTTTCGAAACACTAAATGTGTTTCTATTGGATATAGTTTCAATCATAAAGGTTATAAAATTTTGAACCAAAATTTGAACATATTTACTTTTTCAAGTATGCTTTTTTTTATGAACATATTTAAACTGTTTTGTTTCAAACCAATCAATCCCTCCTCTTGACATGTTTTTCCATTTCAAAGTATATACCATACTATTTTCAATTTGCTAGTCCCTCCTCCATACATATTCCTACCTTCCCAAATTTAGACTTGAAATCCCATTTCCAAATAAACTCTTTTAATAGTCTCCATATAAAAATTATAAACTAATTAAAACTTTTACTAATTACAATAATTTTTATCAACATATTACAATTGAATCCTTAAAATTTATTTATTTACAAGTGAGCCCTTTTATATAGTTTATTTTATAAATCACTACTTCCATCACCAATATTCCATATAAGCCAATAAGATTGAATGAAAGTATCACTATCACCTTCATAATTAATATAATGTCTTATTTATAATCTTCATTGGCCATTCGGACTCTCAAAACATTTGAAATATTTTTTTTTAAATAAAATATATTTATCAATATATAATTTACTAAAAGCAGTTTGATAGATTTTTTTTTATCAAATATCAAGACCATGAATTTTCTAAGTCCAACATATTAATATTATCTCCAATTAGAAGTGTTTAATTCTTTATTGGGCATATGGATACCCATCATGTGATTCCATGCATCCTTGTACTTTGATATATAACCCCATTAGGCATCACCCTTTGTTAGTATCAAAGTTAAACATGACACGCATGTAGACATGTATAGGCTCCATGTGTTTAAGGATAATTTCTTAATTTTTTGACAACATCACTAGAATGTTGATAGTGATCATGTGCACTGACTGTTATAATCAATCTTATTTAGTCTATGTACACCCATGAGTTTGTCTAGAGTCCACCACTATACACTGCATAGTAGCACGACATATGTCAACTATATTTAAGTATGATGCCTAATAATTTAAGGTAGAAGGTAGTAAAAGTTTGTATCTCCTGTTAGTGATTTTATTTTATCAACATGAGTTTTTTACAATGATGATGCTTAAAGGACTTATGTCATCATCACATGTGATATGAAATAATATATTTGTATAATCATTTGTGCATAAAAAATAAATTATTTAATAGTTAGATAATAACAATGTTAATTGGTTTTTAAGATTATAATATCTAACACAATTAATGAACCATAGTTTCAAAAGTAATATGATTGTGAGGTAATAATTTAAATTATCTTAAAATTTTGATTAGTCATTAGAATGAATATATTAGATCTTGAAATCATTTTCATTTTTACTTATTTCTTTAAAATTCTTTTTTGAATATGGCCCACCAAAGAGGGGGCATACCTATTAATTGTTAGATGGGATAGATATGTGATATTATAAACTTGTTTTTAATGCATATCTCTGCCAACAATGTTTGGGCCTTGATTTTCACACAATAGATAAATCTCTATATAAAGAGACTTACTCACTGCAAGAAAGATCCCACATGACTTAAAGTCACTACCAATCTTTTTAAAGGTATGATTGGACATTTATGACACAAAAAAGGTTTTAATATGATTTTAAAATTTCTGACTCCATGATAAATTGGCCAACTCACAGAGATTCTTAGGTTAGCGGTTCATATGAGTTGGGGAGGGTGTTAAGCACCTTGTCTCATCCGTTTTCGTGGTTACCTACTTTAAACCTGTTATAGTCTTAAGTTAATTTAATTTGTTATCTACTCATATCACCTATTGTCTTTATCTCATTTTATTAAGAGTAGACGAGGAATACAAATGACATTTCTGTCAAAATTTCAACAACATAACAGCTATAATTTGGATCCCTAGGATGAATAGCATCTCCATGTCACTTTATTAAATTCACCTGATAAACCATAGTATAATTATATATTCCAAACTAACAACATATATCCAAAAATCATCGTTATCCACTTGAAAACTTTATATTTATCTAAATCTTCTATATAAATATTTATAAACTAGTTATGTTTACTAATTTAAATAAAGTATCTTAAAAATTGAAATAAGATGTGAGTAGAAAGTTAAATGGTTACCCAGAAAGACTTTGAGCCATAGACTCATGCAATCTTAGAGTAACTTGTTTCTACAATGGTGATTAAAACTAATAAAGTTTTTACATCTTTGATATCCCTTACATGTAACATAATCATCTCTTTAGTATGCTACAAATAAGATAATAATGAGAAATGAGTTAAAAAAAAAAAAAGGAAGGTTAAGGATGTACCTCGAGTGGTTGTCACATATAACCAAGAGACATAAAAAGTTTTTTAGTCTCATAACTATTAGTACATTTAACAATGTAAATTGGATTTTGAAGATCAAAGAGTAAAAGAAAAGAAACAAAACTTAATCATGACAATCAAAGAGTATGGCTTGGCACATTAGAAGAATGAAGAATAAATTGAATAAGCTAATCCTAAAATAAGAATATTGTTATAAAAGCCAATATACCATTTTATATAATGAGAAAGAGGTTGCAATAATAAGCATAAAATAAAAATGATAGAATCTACCTAAATAGTAGTTTATTATACAAGGCAAGATCATGTCACGTAATTATATATCTAATCAATGAATTTGGTCATCTAAATATTTATGTGAATAGTAAGATTGGTTAAAGAATCATGCACAAAAAATAAAAAATATAATAAATTATTAATAATCATGAAAAGAAAATTGACTAGGATAAATTCACATTAAAACTTATAAATCTATCCTAATTAAGGCAATTCATACAAGTGCTTTCAAATTATATAGACTGGTCATAAACCTCATGAATTCATATGGACAAAAAGGGAATGTCTTGAGTAAATAAACCTCCAAAAAAATATTATGTAATAATGAATTGAACTATGAAACTTTAAAAACAATCATGAAAAACAATGTTTACGGACCCATAAAATTATTATCTTATTCTAATTCCTTAGCAAAATCTCTATCTATGGGTATTGCACAATTAGAATAACAGCTGATAATATGAGAATAACTATCATGTAAGAAAAAATTAAGATAAAACTTCCTCATGGCAACTAATAGAAGAAAATAATCAATCAATGAATTCATTTATTTTGAATATAACTATATGTAAATGAAGAATAAAGAATCAATGAATTTATATAAGAAAAGTTTAGAAAATGGTACAAACTAAGATTCCAAGAAATGCATTAGATCCACATAAAACCTTTTTGATGAATAATGGACTCTTAGATACCAAGCCTCCTATGACCTCAATGGGTACAAAAACATATCATGTTGTGTACAATAATATTTCTCAATAAAAATTTAGTGATTCATATTGCAAAAATAATGTGTAGAACATCCTAATGTTTTATATTCGAGATTGCAATGATTTCATGTGAGTATCTTCTATGGGTGAAAATCACTAAACAGCTTTAATCATGCATGATTTTTAACAAATCAAGGCTGTAGGTTTGTGTAATCTTTAATGCATACGTTTTAGACTAATGTGCATCAAGAATAATCTTCACTACATGGTTGATTTAGAGAGGAAATTTGGAATGAGAAACCATACCAACCAATAGTAATAGTGTTTTCAAATATAAACCCTAGCCTATAAAAATCATCTATCAACGATACCATTTTAAAAGATAAGAAGTAGAACTCTCTTTACATGCATGCACATCATTTTTAATAAAAATCTTTCATAAATAGTATGCTTGTATAATTTTGCAAAACCATGTATAATAAATAAATAAAATGAGCAATAGTCTAAATCATCAACTACAATAACATAAAGAAAGTCTACACTACATGTCCAAGCTGTCCAACTTATTTAACATCAAATTCACCTTTCAAAAGATTGACCTTTCACCTAACATATCAAATTCATTCAATTTTTTTATTAAAAAGTAACTTTAATCATCAATAAATAAAAAGAGTAAGGAAACAAACCTAAATATCCTAACAACTTCATTTTTTTAAGAAAATAAACTATATCTTAAATTGTATACAACTACAAAATTTATCTTGAAAAAAGAAAAAAATGATTTAATTTAGCAAGCGTCTTATCCCTAAGAACAGAGAGAAAAAAGAAAAAGAAAGAAACAAATAAAAATAAAGATGATACCTTAAAAACATTGAGAGGTGGGAAAAATCATTTTTCTCCCTTATAACAAATATGTTTCTACTGGACTTCTTGTATTTTTGACAACTAGACAGAGGAATAGAGGGTTTTTATCTAACGTATTCAATATCAAGTTGGAGTTATTATTAGGGGATGTTGAGCACTAATATTCTTAGGTAAGTTGGGTTGTTGGATCAGTTTTTATAAAAGAGGATTCAACGAGGAGATGGGAGAGGTCTCTAAAGCTATCCTTCCTATCAATCATCTAACTAGCTAGAAGCATGAAGGGTCATACTCAACTAAGTTTGGGGGCATGGAAGCCAAGGCGTAATTTAGGATTGAAACAGAGAAGAGATGAGAGAAGGTGCACAAAATAAGGGTTTTGATGTTTTCATGAAATAGGATAAATGGGGAAGAGAACTCGTAAATAGGGAGAAAGAAATTATAAATAAGAAAGGGAGAGGTTGTAGAGATTGTAGAGAGTTATTAGGTAGAGAGATCATGTCTTGGGCAAGGAGTTTTGTGAAAGACAAAGGGAGCTAGAGATTCTTGGGTCAGCAACTTGCGTTGAAAGAAACCATGAAGAAATTAGGCTTTAGGGTGTAGGAGCCTTCCATTTTCATGAGAGAGAGAGAGACAGAGACAGAGATAAGGAGAGCTATGAGGTGCTAGGATGTACAGCTTGAAGAGAGAAATGGTGTCTTGGACAGAGTGTTGTTTAACTGTGAGAGAGAAAGAGACAGATCTGGAGAAAAATCTATGTTAGATAGGTTGGCAATTAATGTATTTGTTTCAAGAAAATGTTTATTGTATTCAAATTCTTGACTTTTATTAGGGGTATAACTTTTGGTATTTTTTTACATTTCAAGGTATGAATGAATGATAAAAACATATTTGGTAAAAATATTGAAAAAAATGGTCCCTATTCTAAACATCAACAAACACAATACAAAATGAAGGGAGAATAACCCCTTAACATGGACTTCTAAAAGAAACTATAATAAGTTTATGTTCTATGAAAAGCTAGCCTATGTAATGTCTAATGCATGTGGATTGGTTTGATAAACTAGGTTGGGATTGGGGATCTCCACCAGGCCTTTGGAAGATGCATCAATCAAGGCATCAGCTTCTGATCTCCCCAAATAGGTTCAGAGTTACCCGATAAGCTGTGCAATTGAAATTCGCCATGTAATGTGATCACAATGTGAATGTAATTTTCTAATTGATCATAGACTTATTTTAAAATAAAAATTAACAAATAGAGTGCACATGCTCAAAGTTTAATCTGCAATATTCATGTTTTCTACCTTAGAAAAGAAAAATAAAGCAGATAAATCTATCACATGCTACCTAGAAAAGCAATAAATTTATCTAAACATGTAAGTAGATAATTGAGTTGACCTAAGACTTTAACATGCTTATTTTAAATTAAATCGCAAGTCCTCAATAGAGGTTTTATTTTATAGGCCTTGATTTTTGTACAATGGGTAATGCCCTTTGGAAAGAGACTTACCTAATGCAGAAAAAATACCACATGACTTGGAGCTGTCGTCAATCTTTTTAAAAATGTGACTAGACATCTATAAAATAAAACTATTTTAAAGTTTTAAAATGGGTTTGAAATGTCTGAATCCATGATAAACTAGTTGACTTACATATAGTCTTAGGTAAATAGTTCGATTATAAGTTGAGGAAGGTATTAGGAACCAGACCCGCTTCATCCATTTTTGCAATTACCAACTTCAAACCTATTATAGCCTTAAATCAATTTAATGTTTTATCTACTCATATCAACTAATGTCTTTATTTTATTTTATTGAGAGTACGTAAGGAATATATATGCCATTTCTATCAAAATTTTGACAATATAATGGTAAAGCCCCTAGGAATGAATATTGATCCCTATATCACTTTATTTAACTTAGACGATAAACCACACTATAAATGTACATTCCAACTTAACTACATCAAAAAATCATCATTGGCCACCTGACAACTCCATATCTATCTAAATCTTCAACATAAATATTCATAAACTATGTCATGTTTACCAAAAATAAAATGTAATAAAAATCAAAATAATATGTGAATAGAAAGCTAAATGGTCACCCATTTAAGATTTTGTGCAATCAAGAGCAACTTGGTTCTACAACAGTGATTATGACCAAAGTGATTTTCACATCTTGGACATCCCCTGTATGTAGCATGAATCATCTCCTTAGTATGCTAAAAATAAGACAATACTAGGAAAGGAAGTAAAAAAAAAATGGGAAGGTTAAGGGTGTACCTCAAGTGGTTGTCACATGTAACCAAGAGACATAAGAAGTTGTACAATTTCAAGACTATTAATATATTTAACAATGTAAATTGGATTTTGAAGATCAAAGAATAAAATAAAAGGGACAAAACTTAATCATGTCATTAAACAAACCATACATATATGCATGTAACCGAGGAATATGGTTTGGAACATGAGAAGAGTAGAATAATAAATTGAACAAGCTAATGCTAAAGTAAGAATATTGCTATGGGAACTAAAATGTCATTTTATACAATGAGAAAGAGGTTGTAAGAGCGAGTATAAAATAAACAATGATTAGAAACTACTAAATAGTAGTTTATTATATATAAGGCAATATCACTTAATGTAAATATATATCTTATCAATGAATTTGGTTGTCTAAAGATTTATTTGAATAGTAAGATTGGTTGAATAACCATGCACCAAAATAAAAACATAATGAATTATGAATAATGAAAAGAAAACTGATTATGACATATCTACATTAAAACTTGTAGATATGTCCTAATGAAGACAATTCATATAAGTGTTTTCAAATTATATAATCTAGTCATAAACCTTATGAATTTGCATGGACAAGGAGGGAACAACTTGAGTAAACAAATCTCCACAAAAATCCTATGTAACAATGAATTGAACTATGTAACTTCAAGAACAATCATGAAAAACAATGCTTGTGGACACAACAAATTGTTGTCTTATTCTAATTCTTGAGCAAAAGCCCTGTCTATGGGTATTGTACAACTAGAACAATAACTGATAAAATGAGAGAAGTTGCCATGTAATGAGAAATTGAGACAAAACTTCTTCAGGGCAACTAATAGAAGAAAATAACCAACTAATGAATTAATTTATTTTTGTAATACCTTACATTGCATTTAAAGGGTAAACCATAAAGGTAAAATTGTCATTGCATATATTTTAAATACACCTTAAAGTGATTTAGAAACCTTTTACACCAAACTAGAAGTGTAGAACCCAAGTTGTACCATGAACTTGTCAAGTTCAAAGGTTATCTTGAAAGCATATTTAGGGTGACTTCCTAGGCCCACTGACACTAATACCGAGTGAATTAGAGGATCTACCATACTACATTAGAAAGGTCTTCGAGTCTATTTTCTAATGCTTCAAATGGTTCGTAATTCAAAGTTTGGTAGAGAAAGTTATGGACATTTTACTAAAGAGTATCTATGTAGGATTTTCTAGGAGAAGTGTGATCAATCATGGATCACATGATCAATCACGAAACAATGGTCCAAGCCCTCGGGTGATTTCGGAATAATCCGTGATCGATCACCAATCTCATGATCGATTATGAGAGCGATTGATCAGCAATCTTGTGCCATTTTTTACGTGGCTTTCACCCATTGCACCCCCACACATGTGAAATCTTATCTTGGACAAATTAAAACACCTTTGTGCTTCATTTAGGTCATTTAAAACAGAAAGAGTAAATGTTAGAATGATTAGAGAAGCTTGGGAGAGGAAGGAGATTTCTCCCCAATTTGGTAAGCTTCACTCCCAACCTTGGAAATATATTAGGATAAATATTTTTTTCTTCCTAGATCTAGCCTAAATGAGTACAAATTCATATTTCTCTACCTTAGTTTATGTATTCTAACCACGGAATACCTTGTTTTCTCATAGATGAAGAAGGGATTAACAAAGACAAAGGAGTTTGGGAAGGGGACCCTCTTGTGCATTAAAGGTTTGAACATTTGGTAAGTGGATATGCATTTTATGTTGCACTCTCCCTTCCTAAGTTTATAAAAATGTGATTTCATTCGATGTTTTCTAAGATTTGTGGATTCTGGTTTCTATAAGAATGGTTTATGAGTGTATATACAATTTACGCTTACACTTTTCTTTCCAAATTCTTAGAAATGTGCTTCTACTCTATGTTTACAAATATTTATTGATTAATCTCTAAGAAAATTGGTTGGGTGAATGATTGATCTCTATATACATGATTTCTCTTTTCCTAGAAACTTAGATTTGTTGAGGATGATATGAGCTTTGCTTTGATGAATCTATATTCAAACCCTATGAGAATGTTAATTTACTTATTGGATTTTAGATCCTTTAATGTGAGCATGATTAAAGAGTTCTTTTACCCCATTGCTATGTATTCTTGGAATTTGGAGTTATCCATATGGTAGTAGTGTTATATTTTCTTGAGTTTAGTAATCTCTAATATTGTTAGAAAGTTTATGGAGTTTGAATTACATGATTTAGAGGGAGTGAAAAGTTTCTTATGGTGCATCTTTGTTCATTCCATTGATTTTTCTTAAAACCCTCTAAATGTTTGCTCATTGCCTATTTGACGAAATGACATATGATTTATTTTTCATGATTTATGTATTTTTATCATGTATATTAACTTTCTATGTTAGTCTATTACTCTTTTTGGTAGACTCCATTCGATTCATGTTAAACCATGATGAATTGTGTTAATTCTATTGATCATCATGTTGTTACGTTATTTTTTACAATATGTGATAGCTCTTAGTGGCATATGCATACTATCATTGGCATGGTTTCGAGATTTTCATGTCACTTTCTTGAGATTTCTACATGAATTTTTAAAGGACTTGAGATATTTGGTTTTTAATCTACATGGACATTGTCATAAAATGATTATACATCCATGAGCATCCCTTATGCCCCTAGTTATGATCCAAGCACCCTTACTTGCATATTGGCATTTGACCCATTTTCATGTGATTTACTACTTTATTCTTTAGATTCTTTATGAGATAGTATATGTAGATATTTTACAAATGATGTACTTATATAGTGACTACATTACTTTATAAAAGTATGGGTTTGGTTTATCGCTTCTCTGACCCACGGATTTGTTTGACACCATTGTCTTAGGGAATTTTAGAGGACTACCCTGGTCCAGGGAATAATATGGGACTACCCCTTATCCAGGGGAATGATATGGGGCTACCCTGATCTAGGGGAATGATATGAGACTACCATTTGTCTAGGGGAATGATATGGGAATACCCTTTGTCTAGGGGAATGATATGAGACACACCCTTGATGCCTTAAAAAAATTTTATGGGCTAATATGGGTCTTTATGACTATATGTACCCAATCACCGGGTCACATTAATAGGTGAAGACGCCCCTAGTGGTCCAATATATGTGATATGAGGTGCTATGTCAGAGACCCTTATTCTGGTTATGTGATATACTTTGTTGTAGACCTTTTATGGTTTATATATAATATATTTTGTAAGAGACCTTATATGGTTTATGTGATATGCTTTGTCAGAGACCTTTCATAGTTTATTTACACTTAGATATGATATGTGATAGAGACACTATAGTGATTTTCATGTGGCACATGTATTATTGGGCATATGCTTATAGTACTTAGCATGTGTCATACAACATGTAGCATATACATGATTCAACTTGATTTACTTTGGATATTCATGTGATTACCTTGTGACATGTGCATACTCGAATCATAATAAGGATACATGTTTAGTAAACTTGATGTATTCTTATTTCTACATTGATTCCTTAGTTTATTATTATTCTACCTATTGTTATTGTGGTTATCTTTGGGGCTCCTTTTAGTGTTGTATAAACTGCATACTCTTTCGCTACGCCCAACAAACTTACCTCAATTGGCACCACCCATAGATGTGTAGGAGCACAGGTTGAGTTGCACCTTAGGATGAGGGGGAGATGGTTGGAGATTGAGCAGTTGACCTGGATATTACACCTTAGTTTTGTATTTAGTTTTTGGTTTACTTTTAGATGAGTGATGTATATTTTCATTACATTGATTATGCCTATAGAGGCCATGGATTGTATATACTTTGTGGGTAGGTTTAGGCCATTTACTTTTGGATGGTCATAATGATATTACCATTTCGTTGCACTGGATCTTTGATTTCCATTATTATTATTATTCTATTGCAATGCGATTGTTATTTTAAATGGACGTGAAAAGATAAGCAATACATTTATATGAAAAATGATATGTGAATAGATAAGAAGGTTGATGATCCACTCTAAGCTCGTTGGTTTCTCCGCTATGAGAAACGGGTTCGGGGCAGGTCATTCCCATGTCATAGATCTGAACCAGGCCCACTTCATGACTCGTGGAT
>JAOXJP010228300.1:0-11148 GCA_025762735.1 Platanus orientalis | reverse complement strand
TATTAGAGACAGCTCTCTCTCTCTCTCTCTCTCTCTCTCATTATCTATAAGATCGTAGGAAATCTTCCTAATTTTTGTTTCTATATTGATCGATCTCTTGGGTTGGTGACTACCTAGCTTGTAAATTTCAATAATTCTCACACCAACTCATTCTTCTCCTATATTTTCTCATAGATTTCGATTGGTTTTTTGTTTCTTAATAAGGTTCCTACATGGAGAAGTGGTTCTTATTCTAAATTAATGCATTCTCATTGAGATAACACCATTCCTAACCATATAAGTGATAATTAATCTAATAAACAATTATATCAAAAATATTAGCCTTTAGAATTTTGAATTAAGTACTTTCAAAAGTCTATAGCTAAACCTATTCAATGAATTAGCATCCTTGCCAACCATATTGAATTTATGAACGCCAAAACAAAGAATACAAAAACTATGATTCAATGAGGAACTCTTCTTATGAGTGAGAACTTTTTAACCTCAAATTAGAATCAACTCAACACCCAACCCAACAATTAAAAAATGCCCCCATCACATGAGAGGCCTCACAAGCACAAGGAAAAAATGTCAAAATTTAATATCTTAGGATAATGTATGGTATTCGCCTAACTAGGGCTGTCAATGAGCTGATCAAGCTCAACTTATCTCAAAGTTTAACTCATGATGAGTTGAGCCTAAGCCTTCAATTGAGATAGTTTAGCTAAGTGAGCCTAAGCCGAGCTGCACTAGGCTCAACTCATTGGCCCATTAAGGTAAACCAAAAAATGATTAAGAAATATTGATAAGAACTAGAGTAAAGCCGAGCTGCACTAGGCTCAGCTCGCTAGCCCATTAAGGTAAACCAAAAAATGATTAAGAAATATTGATAAGAATTAGTAGCTAAAAAACCCTAAGATAAAGGGACACATGGGGGGAGAAAAACCCTAAAAAAATAGTAGCTAAAAAAGGGTGATAGAAGTGATTTATAAATCCAGCAATCTCTAAGATAAAAAGCCATCAATGATATGCAATAAAGATTTTCCAAGAACAGAATTTAAAGAAGGGATGTTAATGGAGTTTTTGGAGAACAGGAACACATAAAGAGGATAAATATACAACACTCATCAAAATATATGAAGATAGTCATATTCCAATTATCTTAAATGCGTTTTTCCGATCATCTGAACGGAGAATATTTCCCATGAGGTAGGAATGAGATGAAAGGAAAGCAGTTAGATGAACGTTTCTTATTAATCGAATGGAAAAACTTTGAATTGCAACCAAATGATAGATTTATCCTTATAGTAGAGAGGGGTAATGGTCGAGTCGTAAGAGTAAACATTCCATTTGATATCGTTGACAACCTAGTTGATTTCATTGACAAAACTAATTTCCAACAATCAGCTAGCCTAAATGAGACATTTCGATGGAATGGTTACACCATTATCGCAGCGACCGGTGCTAATGATAGGGGCCATTTTCTTTGAATTACAGAGTGGCATGCTCAAGAAGTAAACAAGGTGGTATTCTTCCCATCTAGTGATAGATATTATGGATGGGTAAGCTTGGTGGATCTATTAAAACAAATGGGATGGTGTGGGGAGACTGTAAAATCTATAGGTGTGAAGAATAATTTTGCTATAGAAAACCCTTCCAAACCGGTGTGGGATACGCCGGAAACCTCAGAGTTCAAAGGGGAGGCAGTTATTGTGGATGTTTGGGGGGTCACTATGCCATGGGAGACTATAGCAGTCGCCATTTCAGGGGCCTTTCAAAGAGATTCGTGGAAATGCTTTGACGTCAAGCCATTTGGTTTCCTATCAAACAGAGCATTATTCACAACTAAGTCGGAGGAAGAAACTAAGCGTATCATCAAAGAAAAATCTATACAAGTAGGCAATGGAATTTTATGCTTTCAAATGTGGAATCTGTCAGTTTCACATGTCCTTCCTGCTGTAGTGGAAGGTAATAGATGGATAAGGATGGGGGCTTCCATTATCGACATGGACACATGAAATTTTTTTGAAGATTAGAGAGTACAGTGACTGGCTTCTAGCTGTGGATCCATTAACCAAAAACAAAACCGCAACCTCCTTTGCAAGGACTATGATAGAGGTCAAATTGATTAATCTCATCCCTCGCCATATGATAATAATGATTGTGGATGTGAATTTCGATCTTTTTTGGTGGAAGTGGAGTTGGGGTTGGGCTCCCTATTTCAATATTAGCCGCCAGAAACAACTAGACCCATGGTAGGTGAAGAGAGGTTGGGGATGATAAAAACCAACCATTAAATTTAGGGTTGTTTTCATAATCATTTGATAAGACTAAGGTTAGGGTTTTTTTCCTAACCATTGGATCATGTTCAGATAATGAACATGTTGATCCCAAGGGTAAGGACATGATGGGTATAATGTCACATGGATATGCATCTAGCAGAAAACAAAATGTGAGCCCTAATATGCATCTAGACCATCCAAATAAGGATTGTTTATCCAACGGTTGTAATGCGCCCTGAATGAGCAAGGTGTCATTTTATACCAAAACGATCAGAAATCCTCAAATGCATTGAATGGTTCTAGAAGCAAAGGAGGCTCTAGCAACCCTCGTAGGGATGACTCCAAATCGGGGGTGGATTCAAGTAAGAGGGTTGCCACTTCCATTGGGTTGATCATCTGCAATCATGATTATTGCTAAATCATCAATGAAGAGTTTGATATCGCCTGGTGAGTGAAAAAAGATGGCGTTAAACAAGACGGTTAGAAAGTTTTTTGCGAGGGTGACACCCATAATACAAATAGAAGGGTTAATTGCAACCAGTGAAGGAGTTGGTTCAAGATTGGAGGATGGTACTGATTCAAACACAGTTGATGATTGTTCTAATCTATCTCCAACAGCTAAGGGGACTCAAATGTCAAAATCCACTCCTTTCTCTAAGAGGGATGCCTCTATAGTGATGGAGTTGTTGACAACAGTGGTCACGGACGAGGTGAAGATCCAACACAATAATCTGCTTAGTCTGGGGGCTCTTTGTCAACACCAAGAGATTGAAGACTTGGCTTCTTTGGTTGGAACAAGTCTTTCTACTGACAAAAATGAGGAAACTTCCATAGATGGATCGAGCATATCAGAATACGAATCTAATGTCGACAAAGCAAAGTATGACGAAAATGGCCCTAATGAACTATTCACCCTTGATCGTGAACCAGAAATTATTGATTACGATAATTCATCAGACAGGGTGTTCTCAACTCTTTCACTAGACTCGATGGGCAAGGCTATTAAAGCAATTGAAATGGAAGGTTGGCACTCTAGTGGAACGACGGATTTTGAAAATTCACCTCAGATATAACGTATGTCCCAATCAGTTGTAGTTAGTTACTTTCTAAATGATATTTCAATTACTCCTACTTCAATTACTCTTTTTTCTTGTATTCCTATTTTGAATCATTCTTTGTCTGTATGTCCAGCCAATTCTTTATGTCCTAGAGTGCGGCATATTGAAAAAAAATAATATAGATATTGTGGATTTCCATGAGGTGTGCCTCTTAGAGGAAAGGGGCTCTAAGGAGAGCATTGTAGATTGCATGCACAGGGGTAAGGGTGTCTGTAGTGTGTTAAATTATTGGCGGCCAAAAAAGGAGTGGATTATATGATGGAAAAACTTGGTGTCTGTTCATGATGAAGATGGTAAGGAAGTCAAGCTTTCCAATTATATATCTGATGAGGATGGAGATATACAAGTCCGAGAAAAAAAATTCCAAAGGCATGCAAGAACTTCAAAATTTAAAGTGGGAAATGAAGGAGAATGAAATTTTGGATTACAATATAGGGGATAAGAGGACAAATCGGGGAAAAATGTGTTCATCCATGAAATCATTTCTTGGAACGTCCGTGGGCTAGGTGGATTTAGAAAGAGGTTAGTAAGGGAGTCTATTTCCAAAGTTAACCCGATAATGGTGATATTACAAAAAACAAAAAAATGTATGAGTTCAAAGCTGGTGAAAAGCCCAATGGGTCCAAAGTTATCATAATGGTGTGTGCTTCCCGGATGTGGTACATCTAAAGGGATTATTATTGCTTAGGATTCAGTTGAAATTTAAAAAGTGGATGAAATTGTGGGGAATTTTTCGGTTTCAATTATGTATAAAGTGTCCTCAGGGTTTGAGTGGATGATATCTGAAGTATATGATCCTTGTAGCCCTTGCTCCATTTCGATTTTTGGGACAAATTGATGTCTATCAAAGCTCAATGGGGTGGATCTTGGGTGGTTGGGGGTGATTTCAATGTCATTAGGTTCACACATGAGAAGAGCCGGCCAACCAATATTACTCGTAGCATGAGAGATTTCAATAGTTTCATTAATCAATGTGATCTTCAAGATTCCCCACAAGTAAATGCAAAGTTTTCTTGAACGGATGGTAAAGAAAATCTCCTCTTATCAAGATTAGATAGATTCTTGGTTTCAAACTGTTGGGAAGAGGTATACCCCCATTTTTCTCAAGAAACAATTCCCAAAATTGCTTCTAATCATTAGCCTATAATGTTAAACACTTCAAGAGTAAATTATGGCCCTATTCTGTTCCAGTTCGAGAACATGTGGGTAACCCACCCATAGTTTAAAGATTGCGTTCATGAATGGTGGAATGAATATGTAGTGGATGGAATAGAAACACATTTGGGCATATTAAAGAGAAAAAAGACTCAATATGGAGTGAGATAGGAACTCCTGACCGAAAACTCGAGGAAGATGGTTGTTTACCTCCACATCTAAAGGAAATAAAGAATTAGTTATTTGGGGATATGGAGTTCATTCTTTGGCAAGAAGATATATTTTGGAGCCAAAAGGCAAAATGCAAATGGTTAAAAGATGGAGGCAGAAATACCAAGTACTTTCATAGGGTGGAAAATGGTAGAAAAAGAAATAATATTATCTCTTCATTGTCTATTCAAGGCCAGGTGGTGAATGATTTTGGAAAAATAAAAAATGAGGCTATTCAATATTTTTCCTCTCTACAAAAAAGAAGAGAGGAATGAACCCATAATTTCTAATCTATTTTCTACATAGATTGAAGAAAATGTGGCTCATAAACTTGAAAAACCTTTTTCGATGAAGGAGGTTAGGAATGTGATTATGTGCATAAGAAAAGATAAATCATCGGGTCTAGATGGCTTTTCAATATTATTATATCAAGAATGTTGGGATATTATTCAAATAAACCTTATAGGGGTTTTTATTGAATTTTTTAAAAGATGAGTCATAGGCAAAGGGGTTAATGCCACTTTTTTTATAATACTTCCAAAGAAAATTGATGCCAAGGAAATAGCAGATTATTGGCCCATAAGTTTGGTTGAAAGCTTATACAAAATCATTGCAAAAGTATTGTCATTAAGATTGAGGGAGGTTATGGAGTCAGTGGTTCTTAATTCTCAAAGTGCCTTTGTGAAGTGTAGGCAAATTCTAACAGAATATTGATCACAAATGAATGTGTGGACGGGAGAAAGAAAACAAGGGTCCCAAGCATTGTTTACAAGATTGATTTTGAGAAATCGTATGATAGAGTTGATTGAGATTTCTTACACTAGGTATTGGAACAAAAAAGCCTTGGGGAAAGATGGATTAGATGATTATGGGGTGTCCTAATCATCGTCATTTCTCCATATTGTTGAATGGTACATCTAAAGGTTTTTTTTTTTTTAATCATCTAAGGGAATACGACAAGGTGATCCATTGTCTCCATTCCTCTTCACCCTTGTGGTGGATGGTCTTAGCAAACTAACGTCTAGAGCCAAAGCTAGGGGAATCATAGATGGTTACACTATTGGCAATGAAGGATTCTCTATTAACCACTTATAATTTGCAGATGACACAATATGTTTCCTTAAGGATGATGTCTCCCAATTTGAATGTTGAAGGATATTCTAAAGATATTTGAAATAATATTTAGCCTCAAAATCAATATGTCAAAAACCACAATTGCTGGAATTGAAGTAATAGGGTACAATCTCATGCAATATGCACAGATCCTCGCTTGTAATATTAGGCAGTGGCCAATGAAACATTTGGGAGTACCATTGAGTATAGTTCCATGATATAGCCTTTTGGGATCCGATAATTGAAAGGATACAAAACAAACCAGATTGTTGGAAAAAAAAACATACATATGTTTGGGAGGAAGGATCACATTGAGTAAAGTGGTACTATCTAATCTATCTATTTACTACATGCCTTTATTCAAAATGTCTTCAAAGATAACTTATCAAGTGGAGAAACTATAAAGGGATTTCCTATGGGAAGGGGGCATTGAAAAGAATGACTACTTAGTTAATTGGAAAGATGTGCATCGTTCTAAATCGGAGGGTGGCTTGGGCATTGGATGAATAAAATAAAGAAACTTGGCATTGATGGGAAAATGGCTATGATGCTTTTCAATGGAAAGGGAAACGTTATAGCAATCCACAATATCTCATAAATATGGATTTCACTCAAACGGGTGGGATTGTGCCCATCATACCACTATCTCTTGGTCTATCTTATAGAAAAACATTTGTAAGTTATATCCTTTATTCTTACCATTCACTAGGTTGGCACTTGGTAATGGTCACTCAATTAAATTTTGGAAGGATTCATGGTGGGGGGAGTCAACTTTGGCCTCCTTTCATCCCCAATTGTTTCTTATTTCCTCTCAAAAAGAGGTTGTAGTGCCTGACATTCTCTCTAACTCTCTTCATGGACCCTCATGAAACCTTCTATTTTCAAGAGGGTTATACGATTAGGAAGCTAAATTGGTCACCTCTATTTTAGATGCCTTTCAGGAGGTCTTTTTTTCAAGTAAAGCTACTATGGACATCAGGGTTTGGATTCCTCCACCCGTCCGTGGCCACTTTGGCTCGATGTCGGGCACATGCGCGTGCGCGAGTTACTAACCTTGGGATGGGTTAGGATTTTTTGGGTGTCGCCACCAACTCAGAGTTAACCGATGGAGTTGGACATCAGTTCTCCTCTTCGGGGGAAGAGGAGAAGTATAGACCCGTGGGTCTAAGGGTTTAACTCCTAAAATTGGTCTGAGTTCTTGAGGTTAAGGGTAAGTTGTTTAGTTGCATTTGCGGAAAGTGTTAGGCACCCCAAATACCCATCTTTTTAGTGTAGTTTCTCTCATTCATACATATTTTGAATTATGTTAAAGTCTCTGCTTGTGAAATGTGGAATGTGTTGGTTTCTACAATTTTCTCAAACTTAACACCTAAATTTACATCTGTTGCCTGGATTTTCAACGCTTGAATTTAATTCAGAGAAAATTTCGGCGTTGGTTTTTGGAAAATTCATAAACTGATCTTTTTATGTTAAATCCTTTAACTAATAAGAGAACCCCTCATGGCTGTGACTTTTAGAGGGATGATGGATCCCTCCAATGTGTCCATTAACTGAGCTTTAGGGTTTGAATCAACCTTAACACAAAGAGGAGAAAAGAAAAAGGATTGTATTTTTCTATGTCTCTGGCTTAATACCTAAATTTTAATCCAATGTCTGGTTATTCAATGCCTAAATTTAATTCATAATGAAATTCAGGCATTGACAACTAATCAGATCAGCATTTTAACTTAATGTATTGAGGTGTTTTTGTGGGTCCCAGTGTTGTAAGACCCCTGGATGGGGTAGATGAGTGTTCTCTAGGATCATAAGGGCCAACCCTTTAAGGTGAGATCCCCAAGGGGAAAGACATTGGTCCTAAAAGAGAGGGCCAAATGGTCATCCTATGTAAGCTTAACACCTGAATTTTAGTTTGACACCTAAATTTAATTCTGGGTAAATTCAAGCGTTGGGTGCTGGGATCAGCAACTAGCTTAGGGTTTTGGGCCACATTAGTGCGGCCCAAAGGGGTGGCTTTCTCTTGGGTCTTTGAGTTATACCTAGGTCATAAACACATTTAGCCAATTTTGAAAAAGTGATTTTTAACACAAGCTTAGCACCTAAAATCCACTCTAACACTTGAATTTTTCTACTCAATGCTTGAAATTAAATTCAGGTGTTGAGAGAGGAATTAGGGTCCGAAGAGGTGCTTGAGCACAGGATTGGATTTTAGAGGGTTGTGAGAGCTTGAAGAAGGTTTAGGGAAATCAGGGCTCCCTAAGGTGGGTCCCAGATCTCAACACCTGGTTTTTCTCTTGACACTTGTTTATCCCTTGATGTCTGTTTATCCCTGTTTAATTACTAGGAGCAAATCTAGCAGCTTGATTTATCGAGTTTTGGACCCCTTAGGGTTTTTTGAAAATCCTTAAATTATGCATACAAGTAGATAGTTGATGGGGGAATAACATATATGAATTTTGGCTTAAGAAAATTTATATAAAAATCAAACAAAAATCAACAAAATTTTGGTTGAACTAAGTCACATAAGTTCCATATTTTTTGGTCTATTTGGGGGGCCATCTCAAGGCCTTCCTCAACTCCAAAATTTACCAAATTAAATATGGAACTAGGAATACATGTTGATCATAACATACTAAAATTTGGGCTCAACTGGAGCAGTACAAAAAATCAGAAAAAATTCTACACTAAGCATAGGTCAGAAAACAACATAAATTGAGGCAATTGAGCCTCCACCGTGTAACCCAAATTCAAAGCATGTAATAGGCAAAAATTCAGCAGCATAACAGCATGTGTGAAGAGCATATCCTATATATGAAACTAACCTGAAACTAGTTTAGGGCTTACCTGGGTTAGGGGTGCTTAAGGTTAAAGAAATTCAAGATTTTCTTCTTCCTCCTCCTCTCCTCTCTCTTTTGTTTTTGGTTCCCAACCCTTGGCTACACAAAATTGGGGCTATTTATAGCCTCAATATAGCCTCAATTTGGTGTGGTGGAGGGTGAGGATTGATTTGCAAAACTCTTGATTAATGGCCTTGAGAATTTTATGGTGTGTGGTTAGGATTACTCCTAGGATGGATGGTTGAGATGGATTTGTGCTAATTTCCATGGATAGGTGACATGTACAAGGGAGTGACTAAGATTAGCTTGTGCTAGTTGCATGGAGGGTGGAGATGGGGGTGTGCTAATTTCACTTGGATTGATGAGGTGGATGGGAGGTAAGCTTAGATGCCATTTACAATGTTGTGGTTGGTTGTAAGCAACAAAGGGGATGAGCAAGATGCCATTTGGAGGGAGATGGACAGTTCCATGGAGCTTTGAAATTCAAACCCTAGATCCAAGGGTGAGGGATGGGGGTGCATTTGAGAATATTCCAATCTAACGACTTTTGAATTAATCCTTAAGGTGTGAATGCATTAAATGCCATTAATGAGCTAAAACCCTAAAGTTTTAGCTCATTAATGTGCAATGATTATTTCTGATATTTTCAACCCCTTACTATGCAATCCACTTCTGTGAGCTCCAGGGCTTAGAAAGTTGTAAACTCAGTGTCTGTTTTTTAGGTCACGGATATTCCAGTTGCAGTAGACCAGTCACAACCAAATTACGATAAGGGAAAGGGGTGAAATCAGAGTTTTACTAACCTGAAAAGCTCTCAAATGGATTTTGGAAGGGTAAGATGGTAAATTTGATCCTGAAAATCTTCATATGAAAGATGGCCCTTGGTCCAGGTAAGCCATGGCCTCTGATTATGTTGAATTACGATACTTGAGCAGGAAACTGTGCCAAAAATACCCTTTTGGGCACCTAGGGAACTCTTGATTGGCAATGCTCCCGTATTTTATGTGGTTATTTGCCATGATCCATGTTTGGGGGATTTGAAGCTTAAGGAATCATAGAGCTTCAGGAATTGACAGGTTGACCATTGGATTCCCTAACAATTGCTAGAGGATTTTTGAAGCAGGGTCATTTGGGGAGATAGACTTTTTGTAGTTGCCTAAAGGCTAGTGGGATTGGGTTACCAAACATTCTCTAATGCTCGAATTTGTGAAATGATATTTAAGGCAGGGGTGAAACTGAGAAAATGGATTTGACCTTGCTACATTCTAAGTCCAGGAGAATTCCTGAGGGCATTCTGCGTGCCAAATACAAAAGAAAAGTGTTTTGTTTTGGCTTGAGCATAAATGATGGTTAAAAATACAGGGTTTCTCTAATCCAGTGAAACGTTGATACTTTGGAGGTCCTAGAATTACTGAGGAATGGCCACTAACAGACTGAGTTTTTGAGTTTGGGTGAACTCCTAGAAGTCGGTTGAGTATATATTTTTTTGCCCTAATCTGTTGCTTTTTTTGGAGTAATTAAGGGAATCTGAGTAGATAAGCCCCACGAAAGCTTACGTTCCTTGGACGGTTTTTTGAAGGTTTTATGATTCTAAAGAGATGGACACCAACTGATCCTGATTTGGACACCCGGGGAACATGTTGGCTCCATATGAATGAAATGTAGCCAAAATAGCTTTTTGACCCCTTGGGGAAGATTTGGGTTTTCACAAGGGTTTGAGGTTTCAAATTTATTTTCTCAGACGTGAAGATTTAAAGTTAAGGCTGGGACCAAGAGACGAAAATCAACATTTCTAGATTCAGAGATTATATGAATCTTTGAGAACTTTTTCAATGGTTATTTCTTGGTTAGGGTCATCATGAGTTTAGAAATTGGTTGTTGCCAGTCTCGAGCAATATCTATTCTATGATGAGTTTCTCAGAGTTAGAAGGAGCAGGGATGTATAAGATCTAACATTACACTATTCAGGCAATGGGAGAAGCTTTGGGGATCCTTAAGGGTTCAGAGTAAATTCTCAAATGTGAAAAAGGGTAAAATGGTAATTTTTTTCCTACGAGGCAAAAAATGTGGAAATGAGAATTCTTCACATGTGATGCTTCATGACAAGAAGGTTTATGTAGGCAGGAGAAATTCAATGATCTCAGTGGTAGATAGTAAATTCTGGGTTTTTTAATGTAAAAGGGTAAAATGGTATTTTTTTTTTTACCTATGATGCTTCGCTGAGGGAAGGCTTATGGAGGCTGGAAAAATTACATATGACATGGATAGAGTTCTTAAAATGTGGACCCTCAAAGTCTTATTGATGCTTTTGTGAAAGTTAGGGTTTGACCTAAAATGGTGTATTTGGGTTGTAATAAAGTGCTTCGCCTGATTCAATTATGACTGAAATATCCGGAAAGACTTATCAGGGAATGCCTAACCTCCTAGAATCCAGGTTTGTTCTTCTTAAACTAAGGG
>JAOXJP010228299.1:0-11148 GCA_025762735.1 Platanus orientalis | reverse complement strand
GAGTAGAGTTTTTGGTACTATGTAAGCCTGGTAGAATTCAAGCCAAGGTGGTGATTTGTTGGGATATGGCGTGAATTCATAGGTCTCTCAGCGAGAACCGTGTCCGTGTTGGACTCTCACATGGAACATATGTTTTGGTAAGAGTCCCACTATGGAAAGGTCTTAGTGTTTAAATATTTAGGGTTTTAAAAAAGGGTAAAAACGTGTGGGATTCCTTATTTTTGGGGTTTTTCTCTCTTAAACATCAAATAGGGTTTTGAAGAGAGAAGTGGCAGCTTGTGCTCTTGTAATCTCTGGTTTTACATAGTGAAAGCTCTCTTGATCATCTTTGTCCATGGATGTAGGCTTTACACCGAACCACGTTAAATTGTTTTATTCTCTTTGTGTGTGTGTTGTTTGCATTAATTTATTCTTCTATTTATTGTTGCGTACAATTCAAATCTAAGCTTTCGCACAACAGTTTGTTTGTCTCTTAACATGGGGTTTTGTCTTTTTGTGATTTTATTATTCATGCTAACAAAAGATAAAGCAAAATTTGCTAAATACATTCATTTGGCAAAAAAATTACCCTTTTTGTTCATGTTACAAAAAACCAGAGCAAAGTTTGATGCAATAGATCTTTGTCCATAAGCGTTTTAATACTCCAAATTATTTGTGGCTAACTTGGTGTGATAACCGTGTAACTGGGAGGATATGCAACACGTGATCAAACGTTTGGGGAGAAAACCCAACTCAGAATTATTCATGTATACACACACAAGAATGTTATTCAAGTCACATGTCCATGTCTCCAATCAGCTATATGGTTGCCACACCAAGATGGCCAAAGATGATCCAGAGTTTTGTTTTAATATTAAAAGTTGAAATTCCAATGTGTCGAGTTCATAGTTACCAAAGTAAAATGCAAAAGTGAGGTTTAATAATCCTTGGGAAATAAGAAGCGTTAACTGATTAAGAATCATCTAAGAAATGAGTAAGAAGTATTGATTGTGGAAATGATCAAGAAACAGTCGAGAAGAGACTAAAGTGAAATTAGGAATTAGGAAGTAACTTCAAATAATTAGAAAAAAAAAATTACTAGGAAATAAAAATAATAGGTGAATAAGTGATTCTTACTATAAATTAAAAAACAAAAAGTTTACAATTTATAATTTTAATAAAATGAATAAACTCAATATAGTAATAAACAAATCTAAAAACTATACTATTCAAGTAATAACAAAGATTTTTTACATATAAATCAATATGTGAAACACTTTTATTGTTGGTATGACCACTAATACCTCATATTTTATCATACATAAGATTTTTTGTAAATACCTAAGCATTTTAGAGTCAAACGGAAGAAGATCTTGTATAAAAATCATCGGATTTGAATCCTTTTTAATGGATTGGATTAAATCCATGTTATAGTTTTCTTTTTTATTATTATTTTTTTACAAAATCAATACTAAATCTCATATAAAATATTTTATTCAACGTCAATTACATATGTTTTATATTAAATAAAAATACTATTTAACTTCTTAGGTCATTTCACAATCGATTCTTCAAACATTTTTACTCACTTCTTCAATCGTTTTCCTGTGTTTAATTTCTCAATTGTGAGAAGGACATTTCCCAAAATTTGGAGAAGTGAAATTGAATATCTTTCTAAAACAAGTTTTCCACCTTATACCAAACTTTGTTACAACTGTTATCGAGTTACTCCACTCACAAGAAGAGATAATCCTCTACTACTGCTGAAGTCTAGCATTGTTTGCAGTGCAACAAGTATTTCAAAATAGCGAAAATCACTTACTAACATTTGATTGTTTGGGGTATGTGTCACCCTACAGCCATCTGTAGGATGATGCCAAACTTTAAGCTGCAGTAGAGGATCCAATATAGACTGAGACAACGATGCAGAAGAGGATCAAAGCCAAGGTTTCCTTGGGGGGAAATTGTAAACAAATAAACAATAGTATTTGGATTCAAAACCTAGAACCATTTTCTTTCTTTCTTTCTTTCTTTCTTTCTTTCTTTCAATTCCAAGAAAATTCATGAAAATATCCAAAAGCGAAAGGTCTCCAATCTGTGATCCTAGAACCGTATAGATACTCTAATGCTAATGCTCATAAATTTAAATAAAATTTCTAAACTAACTAAAACCCAAATAAAAAAATCCTGCAAAAGTCAAAAGAATTCTTTAAAAAGATCCAGAATAAATGCCTTCTATTTTGCTTATATTTTCAAGGTCCAAAAGGACTGCCTATACTTAGCAAGGAATCTCTTTTTGATGATTACAAACAAGGATTCTTAATTATTAAATATCCATTATACTTCATTTCTGACTTAGGAGCCTCGAGTGATCATAAAGATGCTGAATTATCCATTTTCGACAGGTATCAATCAGTCAGCTATTTTGGTTTATCTTTAAACACACAGAAAATGTTCTGTGATGAAAAAAGTCTTTGTAATGTATATGGTGAATTATAAGCTGACACGTGGTGTTAGGGTGGTAAACACATCCAAAAAAGTGTTCAATTGAAAAAAGTAGATAGTCAAAAAGAGATGACACATCATGTGGCAATCAATGGCTCGCCCTACAGAGGTCTGTCTCAACACAAACAATCATTCTTCCTCACTAAAATAGGTATATGGGCCGGCAAGTAAGACATTAATGAAACAACTATAATGTTTTTGGAAAGAGAAAACTTTATTTTTCTGATTTTCCCTGTTAAGCAAGTCGGTCAACTAAATCAATTATTAAAATAGTTAACCATTAAATAATGTGATTTTTTTTTTTCTTCAGTTGTGGGCCTGCAAGGATACCATTGGTTTAACTGATAACATTTGTCGTAAACCTAATCAATACTTCAATAGTCCTACAACTGTTAGAAGGTCGTAAAGCTAGCTGGGTCCTTAAGATCATTGGGATTGTAACGAGACCATCTACAATAATTCTGTTTAAGGATTTATCTAGAATTTATCTTTGCAAGTGCAGATCCTTTCAAAGCCATTACATCCATAAAGAGGGTTTTCATGCCAATACAAGGTTGGGCATATGTTTGAAGTATTTGAATCAAAGAGTAGTCATATGATTATCTACTAATATTTGTAGGAACCAACTTAGTTTCATGGTTTATAAATCTAATATTCTAAAATATTTACTAATTAATTGTTTACAAATTATATTTTATTTGCTATTAGAATTTATGGTAACTACATGATATTGTTTTCCTGGTTGAGGTACAACCAGGTAGGTCCCTAGGGTTTTTTTTTTTTTCACCAGATCCTTTCTTGTAGATCGTCCATATTTTACTTTGTGAGGCCAAAAAATGAACGAAAAAAAATGTCAAATAATCAGCTGCAGTAAATTTTTCGGTAGCTTATTGTAACACGATTCACAAAAGAATTAAAAACCCTATGTTAAAAGACCAAACAACCCATGTTAAAAGATAAAATATCTATGTTTTTTCGTTGTGCTATAAAAAGCTGCAGTAAAATTTGCTACATCATTTGGCAATTTTTTTTTTCCATTAAATTTGTTACCCATTATTTGTCAGACATTGAAAGACTTTGAATCATCTCCAGTCCGAATAGACATATATGTGACATGTGGCTGAAGAGGGTATACATACGGGTTCGGATTATGTGAAAACGAATCTTGTGAGAACTGTGTAAACTGTACCAGAGGGGCTGATGCATCAGTACCAACAAGTAAATTATTTTCGGGGGGTACTTATCACTTTTCGGCACTGATTTGTCTGCACCTTGATGCCGTTTTCACAGTTCCCATAATATTCATTTTCACCTAATTTTTTTTTATACAGTACATTTACAGTAAGTACCATGTATTTATTAATATATCCTTTGTCAGACATTGTGTCACATCTTGAACAGAAACTAATGTGGTATTTAGAGATGATATGAACTAATGCAAGAAATGTTAGTATCATTTTAAAATTCAAAATAATAATAAAATAATAATTTTAATGAGAGTGGACCGCTAGATATGTTGAAGGATCATTGCACTTAATTTTAAATTATTTTATTTTATTTTAACATGGATTGACCGTTGACTTGACTGAATGATTGTTTGTTTTGAGTAGACCTCTATTATATGTGTTTTTGAATTTGATGTCTTTTATTGACCCCACTTTTTCAACTGAACACTTTTTTTGAACCTTTTTACCTTCCATAACAATACATTTCTATTTATAATTCACCGTATACACTACAAAGGTATTTTTATCACAGAGCATTTGCTTCATAAATATATTATATGTTATGAACGGTTTTGGTCTTTAATATATTAAAATAATGTGGTTTTGGTCTTTAATATATTAAAATAATGTTATAAATTTTATATGTTACAAAACTTTGTTATAAAAACAATTAAAATTATTATTATTATTATTAGTATATATATATATATATATATATATATATATATATATACACACACACATGTGAGATGAATTCTAACTATTAATGTGTATATCATTTACTTAAACAAATAATTCTCATTAAAAAATCATTTACAATTGTGTACCATTTATTTATAAAAAATAATTGTCCAATAAAAATTCATATATAATTATAATGGCAATTGTCCATGATAAGACATCATGTTCCAAAAGCATTGGATAATTTCTCATTAAACAATCATTCATCTAATCATCTCTCATTCGATTATATAATCTATTTTTTACAATATGCATTGTAGAAAATGCTCTTTCAATAGTAATAATAGCAATTAAAAAGATTAGTGTCAATATTATATATGAATAAGTATACTAACGAATATAAAATATTTCTTTTATCTCGACTATCTTCTTAGTGAGGTTGTTAATTAATCTTTTTCACTTATGAAAATTCATTACTTAAATGTATTTATCGCGAATGTAAGTCTTAAGTTGATTATCAAGAGATATGATATCTATTGTAGAAAATTCCAACGAATATAATTGAACAATGCAAAACAACTTCTATTTGTCAAAACAAAAAAAGTGAATCTCTTAGATTCAAGCATGCCATATAGAGAAACAGTTGATCAATGTTCACTTCATTGAAATGATTGTCAAATTCTTAATGTCACATATCAATCACAGTATAGAATAATTTGATACGATAATGATGTAGATTTGTTGTATATTAAATTTTATGCTATAAATGTCATCGGGCTACATACTTATCATCTATGCAATAAACAATAATCTTATTTTTGTTACAAAATAAAGAAACTTCAACCAATAAAGAATCCCACCCATTTTCTCTCATTTCTTGAAGTCATTCTTTGAAAATCTTGACTAAAGTCATGGCATTAACAATATCTTGTTTCTTCCACCGTAATGCCTTTAATAGTTTATTAGTAACTACCAATATAATTCTCATTAAATACATGTTAAATGCAAACTTAAATAATTGTAATGAATCTAACAAAGCATTTACTTCGATTTTTTGTTCAAATGTCAAACCATCTTGACAAACAATATCAAATACTCCAATCACAGAAGAAAACATAGTAGTTAGATTTAACAATATACTATAGTGTAAACTCCAATGTTTGTCCCCAAGCCAATTACTAGTCTCCCAATTCAAGCCTCTTGTAATTAAAATCACCATTATTAACTTCTTCAAAAAATTTAAGAGTTTATTTATCTAGAAGAATGTCCCTTTATTTGTATGGCGCTTCAAGCCTCATTCTCTCCCCCAAGTTGTTCAAATGCATTACATCGTTCACATTGATGCTAATTACACAATCTGGCGTGTATCCAAATAGAGGCTAAAATGCAAAATCATAAGTAACCCCACCTTCTTAATACACATTTTAAGATATGGAACAAATGTCCTATTTAGGATGAGGTCCAAGACACCATAGGACGTCATATAGAATAAAATGGGTGGGAATTTGAAATTTCATCTAACCCCTACCCATTTTATTCCATGTGAAGTCCCTTGGTGCCCTAGGCACCAAATACTGGACAAAACATTTATTTCTTTTAGGATAGAGAATCGATGCAATTTCGCAAATTATAAAGGAGCACTACAATCCATTTCTATTACAACAAAGGTAACCATTGTTGTGTAGTGACTAATTTATAGTGAGTGAATTAAAAAATGAAACCCCCCACTCTCCTCCACCCCTCTTTAGATTATAAAATAAAAGAAGATGATAAGTGGTATAATTAGAAATAAGAAAATGGAAGGAAGATGAATAGAAATACTGGGAGATGAATTAAGGTTTTGGAATTGGAGAGAATCGATAGCTAAGGGCATTTTCTCTTGATCCGGGCCTCACTTAGACTAGTGCGGTGGGTTCACATTGAACATGATGGCCCTCAACATCACTAACACTGTCAGTATGTACACCACCTTGTTCCTCACCAACAACCATGTCAACCCCATCATTTGGAAATCCCTTCCCAACATCTTGCACACCCTATCGTTCCCCTTCTCCTCTCCCTTCAGTTGTAAACCAAAAATTGATTAAAGCTAACTCGTCCAAGTTACTCAAGAAACTCGGCTAAGTCATCCGGGTAACCAACGAGTTTTTAAGATTTGAGGGGGCAATTCCCCCGCCCCCCTTTCCCCTATGTATCTCCATTGTTGTTATTATAGTTGTTGTTATGTGTGTAAAACAGTGTTTTGTGGGTTATCTTCTTAGAAAATTTATGTAATGTTCTTATGATATTTTTTTCTATCTTTAAGCATAGTGTAAAGTGATGTTAGTTGTACGTTGTAAGTGCAAAAAACATATAAGAAGAAAAGTGTGTGGCTCGATTGTATCCTAGAGGCTTAGTCGTATAAACCTTGTTGCACTAAGAGAGGACGATTAAAATCTTAAAGAAAGTGACTTCCATATTGGGCCTTCAAGCAGAAATGATCCCTACAATCTATTAAGTATTTAATAATTTGTCAATCTCATTCTAGAGATGTACATGTAATGAGTAGTCTTAGTGTTGGACAACATGTGTAATGTAAAATATTATGTAAGTCCAAATCAAGTTTGGGAATGTGCTACACGTCATAAGTCAATGTCGAAAGATCACCAAGCAACAAGAGACTCAAGACACATTGAAGACCTTAAGAAGTCTCAATCTTCAAGAACATGCAGCCTCAAGAAGCCAATTGTGATATGTAAAGTTAAATCCAAAGGTAAATGTTGGTAAGTGGTAAGTTTCGGTGTTTGAATATGGATGGACTTAAAATAGACCTACCCAAATCCTAAATAATCCAACAACAAAAAAAGGTTGGATCAATGATGAACCAATTTGGCAAAAATTAAGTAAAATAAAAAAAGAGTATTAAAAAGTAAAAATGACCCAATTTTAAACGATTATAATTTTTTATTTCAATGTTCGCTCGGACCCCATAAGTACTCAAAATGAGCGGCTTGATGAGATCTTTTTGGAAATGCAAAAATACCTTATTCTAGATTCTCATTATATCTAGTTTTTATCCATTTTAATAGATCTATTAGATGATCTTTCGGCTGGTTTTTCTACACTATAAATAAGGGACCAAATTCCAATGATTGAATAACTTGAATGAGTGAATTCAAAGTCAAATTGTAAGAAAAATCAAGTCAAAGTGAAAAATCCTATGAGCATACGAGTAAGATTCGCCTGGCCATAAACTTTGGACGTTGTTCATATAGTTACATCATTACCAAAGTTATGCAAAAGATTATTGTATCAATAGTTACATTGTATTGAAGCTAATGAGTGAGCACAATACTTAAACCATCTTACGAAGAGAAAATTCGACAAGAAATGAGTTCATACACTCATCTTTTATAAGAAGCCTTTAACGGAGTCATTGCAAAGTAGAGTCATTGGGCACTTGCCGGAGCCAAGTGTGAAGTTGAACGGAGTCATTGAACAAAGATGGCCTAACGGAGTTATTGGGGTTGCACTTACAAGGCGTGTGGAACTCACATGAATAACTCATTAGTAAATTCAAGTTTTTTATATTTATCCTATAATAGTTTAAGATAACTCTTAAAATAAATTATTGGTTAAAAGTGGATGTAGACCTAGTGTGCTGAACCACTTTAAAATCCTTGTGTTGTGGTGTAAATTTCTATTTTCATCATTTACTTTGTTTATTTATTTTATGAATTTAGTTCACTAACTAATATACCTAGGGTATAATTTCCACTACATAGTTAAAACTAAATAAATCAAAAGGTTGGAATCAATAGTTAGATAATTTTAAATTAAGGTTGGATCCTATTCATCCCCTCTAGGATCTTTAGATATCGGAATCCTATGATTTCACGATCCCCTCAATTTTCTAACAATTTCAAAACTTTATTCATATTAAGATCATGCTTCCCATGGTGACTATCACTGTGTCAATTCAAGAACTACTGCATTTAGCTCGGTTTAATGGCTTAGACTTCAACAGATAGCAATAGAAAATTCACTTTTGTGTTGACAACACTTAACGTCACATACATGCTCTCGAAACATTGTCCATTGGAGGATAAAGACGTAGTTGCTCATGCCAAATGGAAGGAATTGAAGAAGAATATTTGTGTCACAATCACATTGTCAATGCGCTCTCAAACTCTCTTTTCGATGTCTATGCAAAAACCACCGCTTTGAAAGAAATTTGATATGTTGTAGCCCACAGATCGAAATGCAAGTAACAATAAGTTTCATAAGGATAATTATATAGAATTAGGATAAAAAAAATTTTATAAGATCTATTGAATGCAATAATATAGCTGTCAGCACCCAAATTTTAACTTGGGCTAATTAATGGAGTCAAATGGGTTCATTACAGTAAGAGACAAAGTCAGATCCTAGACTCTCCTGAACCCTAGATAGTTAGGCATTCTCAAAAGATACTTTGGTCACAAATACAATGTCAATGTCTGAACTCCACCTAATAATCAATCAAATTAAACCCTAATTTCTCCAAAAAACACCCTAAGACTGCGAGGGTCCAAGGTTCAAACTATTATCTCTATTTCACTTTGAATTTGCCAACTTTCATAAGCCTTTCCACACTGAAGCACCGAAAGGCTAGCAAACTACCATTTTACCCTTATACCTCTAAAAAGCCCAAATTTAGTACATGGGACTCATTTTCTCCAGTAAGACCTTTTGACTTTGTCAACCTTCATAAGCCTTCTCACATTGAACCATCAAAAGCTTAAAAATTACCATTTTACCCTTACACCCTCAGATATCCCAATTGAGCCCTATTAAACTCATTTTCTCCAAAATCCTTTACGCTAAAGCCACCTTGAATTTGCCAACCTTCATAATCCTTCTCACATTGAAACATCAAAAGGCTGGTAAATTACCATTTTACCCTTACACTCTCAAAAATCCAATTGAGGCCTACTTGAACTCATTTTTTCCAGAACACTCCAAAAGTCCTTCCACAATGAAGTCATCTTGAATTTGCCAACTTTTACAAGTCTTCCCACAATGAAATCCCAATGGGCTGGTAAATTACCATATTACCCTTGCACCTCTAAAAAATTCATCTTCATTCCATATGGCCCATTTTCTCCAGGATTTTTTGACCTTCATAATTCTTCCTACATTGAAGCACAAAAGGCTAGAAAAATTATCATTTTACCTTCATGCCCCCAAAATACACCATTTCTTTAAAAAATTGGACCCTTGGTAAATCTCCAAAAGCTCGTCACAAATCAGAAACTCATCTAATCAGTGGCCCCATGCAGACAAGTCTAAAGAGCCCATTGTTCATATATCCCTTTCCTACATACATCCCACTTTTAGTGAGAATAAATTTATCTAACTCGAAGACCAACTTGAATCCTGCTTTACACAATAGTGAACCAGATATAAGATTCTTGCAAATATCTAGTACATGTAACACATCATTTAGAGGAAACTCTTTTCCTAAAGTTATTTTCAACACCACTTTTTCTTGTTCTTCCACTTTTGAAGTTGCAAAGTTGTTCTCCATTATTCACTGGTTGATAAGTTGAGAACATTTTTCTTATAAAACAAACATGGCGAGTAGCCCCAGTGTCTACCCACCATTTTCTAGGACTCCCTACTAGATTAACTTCAAAAATCACTACAGAAAGGTTTAAATCTGAGACGCCTTCAGAAAGACGATTCATTTCAGTCATATTTGCTTGGGCAACTTTCTTCCTTAAGTTTTCTTGATCGTTGTGCTTGCAACAATCTTTAGCACGATACACAGACTTATCGCACACAAAGCATCTTCATTTAAACTTTTTAAATACCCATGAATGGTCCTTGGCTGTACTGCTTCTTTTTCTTCTTGTTGAATTTTTGTTCCACTATATTCACTCTGGATTCGATGGTCTGATTTCACAGCCTTCTTTCTGAATCGCGGTTATTCTCTTCAATCCTTGATCTTACGATTAAATCCTCAAGGTGCATTTCCTTACGCTTGTGCTTCACATAATTCCTAAAATCTTTTCAAGAAGGTGGTAATTTTTCAATTATTGCTACAACTTGGAAAGCATCACTTACAGACAATCCGTCTTCGGCATGAATTTCATGTAGGATTAGTTGAAGGTCTTGCACTTAACTCATTACAGATTTAGAGTCAACCATCTTATACTCAAGAAATCTGCCCACAATGTATTTCTTTATCCCGACATCTACAGCTCTGTATTTCTTATCTAAGGAGTCTCATAACTCCTTGGCAGACTTAATTGGACTGTACACATTATATAATGCGTTATCCAATCAATTCAAAATGTAGTTCTTGCAAAGGAAGTCAGCATGTTTCCATGCGTCCACCGCAGCCACAACTTGCTTGTCAGATTCATTATCTTTGAGAGTAGGTACATCTTCATAGAGAAACTTAGCCAAATTCAATGTTGTAAGGTAAAATAACATCTTCTGCTGCCACTTTTTAAAGTCAGTACCATTGATTTTCTCGGGCTTTTCTCCATGAACTGGTGCCACAAGGGAGGGTACAACTATACTTGTATTATTGGTTATCATTTCTGTTGTATAAATATAAACAAAAGATTAACTAAGATGAATGAGGAAAAGAAATAAGAAGGATGCACAAAGAATAATGAAATAACTGAATCTGTTTTAAGATTGTTATCTCGGTATTGTTATTTCAGTATTCTACATACATGTGCACTACACTATAAAATACGAAAATTACTTAAATCAAATAAATGAA
>JAOXJP010228298.1:0-11148 GCA_025762735.1 Platanus orientalis | reverse complement strand
AATCATTTTAATTGTTTTATTTTGGTTATTGGAGCTTGTACAATGCCTTGTGGTCGGGCAGTAGAAGACAAAGTGTTTAAACCCCTTGTGGCTGCCTATGTAGTTCCCTGCGAAGATAGTTTACTGTTGCTATTGTCTCTTATCCAAGTACTGTTCCTAACTGGAATAGATTAGTATGCCCTGATCTGGTCATGATCAGTATGCTCTGTAGTTGCCGCTTTGTCGGATCTTCTACATCAGAAAACTGGACAATACAGATCATCAGAAAACTATACCAGACCTAGTAACCTGAGAGTTCTCAAGTTCAGACTGGCCGCTGGCCTACTGTAACAACAATAGAGATTCTAGTCCTCTGACGAGGTAGTATCTATATGATACTGAAGTCAAGACGGAAAACTCTTTCTGTTGGAACAACTCTTAAAGGTACCGACATAGGATCCCATAAACCAGACCAGGTTTTCTCAAGGATAGAAGAGGTCCAAGAGTAGCCAAAGAGTGGCGAAGAGAGACATACCCTATCCTTAGAAACAGGTTTATCTTTTCCATTAAATCCTTCAAACCACATCCTCAGAGAGACCAAGACAAATAGTCTTTGATATAGCAGATCTACAAAGGCAAGCCACTCCTTCTTGTCAATGGAAATCCCTAAACCTTCACCATCTTTCTCCTCAGTTCCCAAAAGCACCTCCTTCAAAACAACAGCAGCATCCAAACTTGATTATCTTTATGAAATAGAGTATCTCCCTGAAGACTCAAGAGTCCCACCTTCTCAATTCCCTGTAATTAATCCCTACCAAGTCTACTGTAAACCCCACTTCTCTTTCAAAAAGAAAATCAAAAAATTGATAGGCACTGAGCACACCCCCCTAATCAAAGAATATGTCCAAGCCTCTAATTTTTCTGAACACCCCATCCTTGCTGATGAAAAGGAACAGTTCTTGCCCATTGATCTTCCATCAGACCTTCTCCCTCACTGGATTAAGGAAGGCTACACCCATATCCATATTGGTGCAATCAAGCTAGCCCTCACATTTCATGGCAGAAAAGGGCTTCCAGTCGTTTCAAATGTAGCAGTATTAGACACCAGGTTTAAAATGTACCCCCATGCAACCTTGGGAACTATTTCTTCCACTCTCAATGCTGGAACGGTGTTCGTCACTCTAATTCCCAATTACAACATCTCGTTGCAAGACCCTCATGCCTTGGATTGTCTCAAAGTCCAAGTCCAGATCATAGAGGCACCACAAGTGGCAACAGCAGTAGCCGCAACCCTCCACTACCAAATAGCCTACAGGGTTCAAAACCATTCTTTCGATATCCCTGTTCCAGATTTTGTCCATACCAAAGATGCCCTCTTCCTCAAGATTGATGCTGCATCTGTCCCTACTTGCACATATATCCCCAGACAAATGGCCTTAGAAGATCTCAAAACTCTTCTACCAGCCAAATGGACCACTCAATATGAGAACTTTCATGGCCGCAATGAAGCAATTTGCACAACTGAACCCACCTACACCAGAAAAGCTGACGGATCGATAGAAACAAGTTTTCAATAGCAATCAGATCCAGTAAAGTCAGACACTTTCCCTACTATCTTCACTCTCGAACTAGTCCCAAACCACCAAGACTGTGACTGCACTTGTGAAGACTGCTTGGAAGATTCATACCAGGTCGAGCTTGACCTTGAATATGAAAGAAAATACCTTCATAAAAGGAAGAAGCAAAAATCCCCTCAGCAAATCCTCCAAGACAGGTATGAAAGTGGAGATCCCCAAGTAGGCTTACTCGGAGAACCATCGGGTAAATTCGACTTTTATGTCCTTTACCCAACCCCCACTATTGATCCTGTTTTTCCAACCCCTCCACCTGATAATTGGGATAACTGGAAATCACCTCGAAAGAAGCCTCCTAATATCTCCCCTTATTACCAGAAGGCTTTAACCTGTCTTCAGCAACACCGATCCACAGAATCTATTCTCCCTACACCAAAAAGCCTGGATTGTTGCATGTTCACTCCAGGAACCAGCTCCTATGACGAGCAATTCCCAATTCTGGAAGACTTTGAACTTCCCCAGCAGAACACAAAACATACTTGGAAGATCAAAACCCTTGCCGGAAAAAACCCAGACGGCTCACAAAAATGAGTCTCTCCGGCCGAAGCTGCCCTCAACTGGCAAGCTGAAAATGTTGTCAAACAAAATGCCATGTTGACAAAAATTCTGGATTCTCAGACCAAGACCCAAGTAGCTGTCACCAAACAGCTAACATCTCTTACAGAGCTCATTCATGACTGCAAAGCCAAGATAGCCCAGCTCAAAGAAGAACTGTCATATATAGCTCAAACGGTCAAAGATTGGTATCAGGCAAACGAGCTCATCAGAACAAAAGAAGCAGAAAAAAAAGCCTGGAAAACCAACTCCGCAGCATGGAACACTCCCTCCAGAAAGAAAAAGCAGACAGGACATCATCTTTATCTTTTGCCTCAAGGTCCACATCAGATCTCACTCAATCTGTCTTCTAACCTTTACCAGAGCTCCCATATACCCCCAGTATTGGCTACCAACCCCTGTCCATACCACCAAACCAACCCTCTTCCCTGTTTCACCCACCCCATTACCAGAAACTTACACCACCACCACCTTCACCCTATCACAATCTTATTGCTCCCCCATCCACTATGTTGTATCCAAAACCACAACAATCCCCAAAACCTGCTCCTAAACAAGCACCTTCCCCTACTCCTGACCCAGTCACAGGTTTTTTCTACTAAAGAAGGTTGGTCATTAACCAATGATGAGTAAAATGAATAAAGAATCAAGAAACATAAAAGAAGATAAGTAAGAAGAATGTCAAGATGTAAGGGTCAAAGTTTAAATGTCAAGGTGTAAAAGTCAAGATGTATAGGTCAAGATGTAAAGGTCAAGTTATGGTTTAGGTCCTGTCACTGGGAATACAATACAATGTGCAATGTTCTATCAAGGTCTTGCCATTAGGGATACAATACAATGTGCAATGTTCTATCAAGGTCCTTCCATTGGGGATACAATACAATGTGCAATGTTTTATCAAGATTCTGCCATTGGGGATATATTACAACGTGCAATGTCTTATCAAGGTCCTGCCATTGAGGATATAATACCATGTGCAATATTTTATTAAGGTCCTACCATTAGGAATTTAATGCAATATGCTAAAATTTAAAGTAAGTAAAAGAAAAGTGTAAAGTAAGTAATAAAATAGTGTAAAGTAAGTGAAACAAAAGTATAAACAAGTGTAAGAGAGTGAAGAACAAGTGTAAAAAAGTGATACTAAGTATCTAAATAAGTATGAATAAGTGTAAATGACCTTAAAACCCCACTATTGAGAATAAAACTATGTTAAGGAATAAGGGGACGTTTATAAGACATGTAGAAAGAGTGAAAATCATGACAAGAAAGAATAAATGTTAAGGAAAGATTAAAAACACATAAGCTTTAAAAAGAAAAGTAAAGTTTTAAGTCATGCAAATGAAGAAAAGTATTAAGATAAGGAAATTGAAGCATCGAAGTTTTATAAGTAAAAAGAAATTCATAAGTTACGTAAGAAAATAAGTTTCTCGGAAGGAAAAAGAGTACTTAAGCTATTAACGAAAAAATAAGTCTTTAATATGAATAAGTAAAGAAAATTCAAGAAAAAAGTGAGATTACGTGTTCTTTAAAAAGAAGATGAAAGCCTATAAGATATGTAGGGAAAAAAGAAGATGTAGCCTTAAGAAAATAATTAGTGAAGACTAAAGAAAGGAAAATGAAAGTTATTTGAAATGATAAGTGAAATTTGATAAGGTGATAAGGAAATATTAAGACAAGGATGATGGAAGTTAATATGTGATAAGTGAAGACATTATAAATGATAAGTGAAATTTGATAAGGTGATAAGTAAATATTAAGACAAGGACGATAGAAGCTAATGTGTGATAAGTAAATGATAAATACTAAGATAATGATAGATTTGTTGAATATAGAAGTACAATTTCATATGTCTCATTATGCACATGTATTATTATGATTGCTAATTGCTTAAAAATGATGCATGCCTAGTTTAAAATGATATGTATATGCATATTCATATTAAAAGAATATAGTGTATGCATGATAAATGAATAGATTTGTTTATTGAGATGCACACCGAGTTTACTATGGATGGATTAAAAACCATTTACCATGTGATTGTAAGTACATAATGGCATGTATGTTGCCATGAAAATATATGAGAATAATGTCATGTATATGTAGAATCATGCATATTGTCATATGAATATATTAGAAAAATGTCATGTATAAATAAAAACAGGTGAATTACCATGCATAGTTCCTACATGAAGAACTATGATGATGAGTGTTAGATCATGTGTTGACTAATAGACGATATATGTACATTAGCACATGGCTACATATTAGAAATTGATATGTATTTTATATGGAGATATCTTTAATATTTTATATTAAAATATTCATGATTTACCGGTCCGATTTCCGTATAAGGTTTTGTGTATCTATTTGCGAGCCTTAGATCTCACTCATCCACACCATTTTTATTACAGGGGAGGTTTAGCACAGGTACCCCGTGTGAAGTGCCTAGAGATTGTAGAGTAGGCTTGTAGAAACTGCTTTTATTAGTTAGTTTTTGTTCACTTTAGATCCTACTTTATTAAACATTGAGTTGTATTAAACTCGAAGTTATATACCCAAGGATTATAGTTTCATGTTTAAATCATCAGGATGGAAGACTATGTTGTTAATTGTTTATGTTTATAATTTATATTCACTGCACCTTTATGATTATGATGTTAGTGAGAATTGATTCCTACTCCACTGCATATGATAAGTTTAAGGTTAAGTTGTTAAGTAATCCTAAAAGTTAAAGATAAGAATAAAAAATTTATAGTGAATGGTTTATGGACCCGGTTTAGTAGCGGCCCGATTTCCTGCCTAAATAAGGTTATGGAATTTGGGGTTGTTACACCAATATTTACAGATGGAGGTGAACATTTGCCTCCTTTCTTGGGAAAAGCAAGGGTGCGGGCCTTACAGCCCAGTTTAGACCCTTAGGCCTAAAATGAATTTAGAGAATTGGGTAAGCTGTTTTGTTGCAACTGGGGAAGGTGTTAGGCAATCACCCGCCTTTTTAGGGTGGATTCTCTAATCTAACAATCCATGTCTGTCATAAGCTATAATATTGTATACCTATTGATTTAAAATTACTGGTGTGGTGTGATCATTGCAATTGCACTGGAGACATAGTCTCAAGCTATCAACATACCCAATCTTGTGTGGTTTAATGTTCATAGGGTTTTATCTGGATCAAACTGCATATATTTTTGGGAGTTTGTTGTGTGTATAAATCTCGACAATCAAGTACGTCTAACTATGAGAGTGATTTAGGGCAAGTTCATTTTAGTTTATTTATATACTTTTAAAATATTCATCACTGCTGCAAAATGTGATCAAGTTAGTGAAATGGGGGTAAGGACTATGTCATACCAATGTAAGTATGTTTTAAGGATCTAATTGGGCTATGGCCAAGTCTTAGGGTCTTTGGGTCAATAACTAGTGCGACATGACCCTAGGATAAGGTGGAGACTGTAAAAGTCGGGAAGGATTGAAAAATAATGATTGGGTCAAGTTATGCAGCTGAACCATGCTAACGTAGCAGCCACGACACCAACGTTGCCTCCTAGGTAAAACTCAAGTACCGTATACACTTGAATGCCCGATAAAGGACCCAATCTATGTATAGAGGCTAAACAAAGGTTCTAGAAGCTTAAAGATAGGTTTCAGGCTATTTTGGAAGTGTAGGAATTTTAAGCCATCCTTTGTTTATCATAGAGGGGTAAATTGGGGATTTCCTAACTTGTACGCCTAAATTTAGGCTATACACCTGAATTTTAATGCGTACACCTAAATTTATCCAAAGATGAAAATTTGGGCATACAGGTTCAGACAGGTCCCACTTGGAACCTCAGAGAAGGGTAGGGCTTGACAAGTCTTCCAATTAAGTTTTTCAAGACCTCAGGGCTTTGTGTGCCCTTTGTCTGAGAAGGGGAGTAGACATTCAAAGCTTGCAGATTGTACACCTGAATTTAGGATGTACACCTAAACATCATGTGTAAGCCTGAATTTTAACAAGATTATAATTCAAGCGTATTTCAGGCAACCTGCACTCAAATGAACATATTTCACTCTATAAAACTCAAAATTAAGTGTGGTTAGTCTCTTTGGAAAGCTGAGTGAGAGATCTTTCCAACAAGGTATAATGAGAAGGGGTAGAGTCCAATGTGTATTCTATAAATTAGGCTGTATGCATGAACTATTATGTGTACACCTGAATTTTAATAGGATTAAAATTCAGACGTATTATAGACAGCCCACACTAAAATGGACACATCTCTCTCCAAAAAACTCAAAATTGAGTGCGGTTAGTCTCTTTGGAAAGCTGAGAAAGAGATATTTCCAACAAGTTATAATGATTAGGCATGGGGTCCAGAGTGTATGCCTAAACTTTAACAAGATTAAAATTCAAACGTATAGGTTCTGGGCAACACTCTAGCAATTGAGTTTTTCACATTTTTGGTCCACTTCTTAAGGTTAACTAGGCCTAGAATTTTTCAGGGAGCTAGATTAGGATCTCAGACACCTCTTTAAAAATCTCAACTTTAGTTGCAAAGGATAGACCCCACTTTGGATTTTCCAAAGGAGGTGGGTTCTGTGTAAATTTACACAGATTCCCATGAAAGTCAAAGATTGTGGGGCCCATTTTGAGGGCTACACTAATGGAGTTGGGCCCAAATTTAACATGGAGTATCATATCATGATTATAAAACTAATGAAAAACAAATTGAAGTAAAATAGTATGCAAATAAAGAGTAAATTACAACTAGAAGGTGAATGACATAATTTAGTGCAAAATAGAAACAACAGGAAATTAATTGAAATAAAAATATTGTAAAATACTGAAACTACAATAAAATGAGCTAAAATAATTATTTCAAATATGTAAATTAGTTAGTTAATAATAAAAATAAGAACCAATCAAAACAATTTTTATGAACAGAATTAAAATTCAGGCACTCCTCACTGCTCAATTTGTACAATGTGGAAACACACTTGCACAATGAGCAAGTGGAGTCCACTTCAGGGGTCAAATGAGCTAATCGACGGTCCTCACACTCTTAACTACTCAAAAATAAAACATAAAAAGAGGGTACAAGCTCCCCTATGCCCCACCATGGGGTTTCTTTCTTTAATTACTCTAGGAATGAGTTTATTACAGCATGAGGGGTCTTAACAACAGCAACAACAAAAAAAACAAGGGGTGAAGTGCACTAAGCTAAGGGTGGAGCTCTTCTTCCTTTTCTCTTTCCTTTTTTTCTTTCCTTCTTTTGCTTTCTCTCTTTTCTTTCTTTCTTTCCTTTCTTTTCGTTTCTCATCATTTTTATCTCAAATTTCTTCTCCACCCCCTATGGAAAAAAATGGGGGGGGGGTATTTATAGGTGGAGTGATGGTCATAGGGAAGCATGGATGGGCGTGGGGTAGTGGGGCCACTAAAAGTAGTGGTTGTGAAGAGGGGTGTGAATGGGTGGTAGTGAAGAGATGCATGGTGGAGGGTTTTTAGCCACATGTGAGGGGGCTGAGAAGTCCTCCTCCCATTGTCTATGAAGTGAGGGGGGTCTATATGGGTGACATGTGGCAAGGGGGTGGAATGGAGGATCATAGTGAGGAGGTGGGGGAAATGGAGGGTTTAGATGGGCTACAAGGATATGTGGTGTGGAAGGAGGTTGAAATGGGATAGGGTGGAGGCCCCTCAGCCACATATTTGAAAGCTTAGGGGGCCTTCTCCTATTGGCCAAGAAGTGGGGGTAATTTAGATGGGTGCAACTTGGCAAGGGGGTTGAATAGAGGGTTAAGGTGAGGAGGCGGGAAAGTGGAGGGTGAGGATAAATGATGGGGTTTTAGGGTTTCTAAAGGTTAATTCTAGCCCTTAATTAGGAGAGGGGGGTAAATGTGTAACATGTAGCAATGGGGAGGAGATGAACGGATGAGATGAGGAGGTGTAAAATGAAGGGTGAGATATACTTGGAATGATGGATAGTGGATGATGGGATAGGGTTTAGATCATTGGATCCTAGCCCTACATCAAGTGTACTTTTAGATTGATGCCAAATCATAGGCCCTAATCCAAAGCCACTTTTAAATATTTTTTGAAAAATATAACGTTACTTTTTTTTAAAATATCAAAAAGTAATGATTGCTCTTTTTAAAATATCAATAATTCTCATATTTTGATTCCCTTCCTGTTTGGGTGTGCTTTTTTGGGTCTATAGCTCAGAAAATTTTGAGGTTTATGTGTTTTTGCATTCCAGGATGCTTTGGTCATATTCCAACTGTCAAAATTGAATTCTGATGAGTGTAGGTTGGTTAAAACTGAGTTTGAATGGCTCTTAAATGACTCGGACCCATGCAGGAGAGGTAAAATGGTAAAATTTATTTTTAGGGTCTTAATATGAAATATAACCTTTGAATTTTATGAGACACAGGTTTAGACTATTCGTGAAATCGATATTCAAGTTAAAATATGCATTTAAAACCGTGACTTATCTCGGGCTAAATTCTCAGCAAATTTGACACAAGTCTTTGCTAAGTCCTAAGTGGAAAATGGAGGTCATTGAATGTTTTCGGCCCCTAAGTCTTGAGAACACAGGATCTGATGGGCTGACAATCTAATTCCTTGAGAGTTCCTAGGGGGGTTCTCGAAGGAGGGTCACTTGGTAAAAAAATGCAGCCTGAATTTGTGAAGAAATTAACAATTGGGTTGTGTTGAGTCTGTAAATGGGTCTGTCTATTAGGGGGTTTACCAAAGGTTTTAAAAAATCAGAAAAATGGGTCTGACCTAAAGAGATTTGGGTTCGGAGAATTCTAAGGGTCTCACCGAGTGTCAAAAGCTGGTAGAAATGGTTTTGCTCTAATTTGAGATAAAATGGGACAATTAGGGTATGTTGGGCCTTTTGAAGGTCATAGTAAGAGTTTTTTTGGAAGGTCTTGGGATTGCTTAGCTAAGGCCACTGATTAGCTTAGTTTTAAATCTGTGATGAATTCTCAGGGGTTTACCGAGGGTCCATCACTTCCTGAAAAAAATGATTGCGTTTGATCTAGGAAGATTGAGGAAATTGATGTGGAGTGGGTCTGGTAATATTGAAGCTTGAAGGATGGCCTTCAATCCTTGGAAAAAATTAAGAATTTCCTTTGACTAATCTGAATTTGGTTGTCCGAAGGCCTTTTGGGGACCTATAGTAGGTCAAGTATAGCCAAACTGTCTTTTAAGGGTTTGAGGAAGTATTGGGACTTCAAGGTTGTTTAAGTCTCTAAAAATTCTAGTTCTTTAGACAACTTTGAAGATGATCATGACGAGATGGCACAGGACTTGACATAGAGTCCTTTGGGTGATGGGGGCAATTTTTAGGGTTCATTAAAGGTCCAATTTTAAGGAAAAATGGGGAGTTTGGGGGGTCTAGGGGGTAAAAAGGTAATTTTCTAGTCTTTAATGATTTGATGTAAGAAGGCTTATGAAGGCTAGAGAATTCTGAAGAAAATGATTTTGATAAACTGAAGTTGAAATATTTTTAAAGGTGTAGGGGTAAAATGGTAATTTATTAGCCTTTTGATGCTTCAATGTGGGATAGCTTATGAAGGTTGGCGAATTCTAAATGAAATGGTACTGATAGATTAGAATTTGAACCCTTGTAGTCCTAAGGTGTTTGCTAGAGAAACTAGGGTTTTGCTTATCTAATCTTTGCATAAGGTTTTGATATTGACATTACATTTTCCAACCAGAGTATCCCTTGAGAATCCCTAACTATCTTGAAGTCCATGGTTGTCTAGAATCTGACATTATTCCTTGTTGTAATGAATCCATTTGATTCCATTTATTAACCCAAGTTAAATTTGGGTGCTGACCCCTGCGTTGCACTTAAAGGGAAGGGAAAAACTATAATTTTACTCTTATAAGGGTAAAATGACCATTTCACATGTTTAGATAAACCATAGAGTGATTTAGGAAACCTTGGAACCAAGTAGAAGTATTGAACCCAAATTTGACATAAAACCTGTCAAGCTTGAATGTTACCTCAAGAGCATAAATGGGAACTTCACAGGCACACATATACCAATCCCAAGAGAATTAAAGTGCAAACCATACATCATTGAAAAAGTCTTCGAGTCTATTTTCCATTGCTTAAAATGGTTCGTAATTCAAAGTTTTGTAGAGAAAGTTATGATCGTTTTTCCACGAGGTGTCTATGCTAAAAATTTAGAAGACATGGGTCATGCATGGGTCATGACATAATCAGTTACAAATCTTGTAATTGGTTACAGCATAGTCGGTTACACATGGGTCACGACCCGAAAATCTAGAAAATTTTAAAATAATGGTGTCTCTTTCTCTTATTTAATGGACACACATGTGGGATCTTATTTTAGACTATTGTTAAACTTCAATAAACCTCATTTAGGTCATTTAAACTCCTTAGAACACAAAGAGGGAGAGTGAGAGAGAAGTTGGAAGATTAGGAGAAGGGAAAGAAGATCATCTTCTCTAAGCTTGGGTAAGTTTCTAGAACCTAGTTCTAGCCTAAAATAGTTGTGATTTTCCAATTTATACCTTAGTTTATGTATTCTAGCCATGAAATAACTTGTTTACTCATAAAAAGAGGAAGTTTGATAAAGGCAATGAGGTTTTGGAGGAGGATTCCTTTTAAACCAATGATTAGAAACTTGAGTAAGTAGTAACACAAAGCTTACTCTTTTCTTGTTTGTTTTTAAGCTCTTAAAAGTCTTGTAATGGTAAAATCGTGAGTCTATGAATGTTTTCTTATATGTTCATGAAGCCATTTGCTAGGATCCTAGAAACCCTACGTCCTTTGGTGATTTTTGATGAGAGTTTGTCAAATTTTGCTAGGATCTTAGAAATCCTTATTTGATACTATAAGGAAAAGTGGATATGCATGTTGTTTATATATATTTCTTTGAATTAATGAATCTCATGCATTATGAATACTTGTAAACTACAACAACAACAAACAGCCTTATCCCAACTATTTGGGGTTGGCTACATGAA
>JAOXJP010228297.1:0-25141 GCA_025762735.1 Platanus orientalis | reverse complement strand
CAGTTGCAATATGTAACAGGGATTATTGCAATTAGTGGTGTGCCAGTTTGTAATTAACAAAAGATAGGGTGTCCTTAATGCAGTTTGACTTAATTAAGGATACTGGGCCCCACAACCTAAGGATAAGAATCCCATAAGGATCCCACATCCCCTAGGGTTACTTTGGCTTCTCAAATACTTAATAAATATAGGTACTCACGTTTAGATAGGATCCTATAACTTTTCTAGAAGTGGGAGAAGCGCAGAGAATTCTAGAGCAAGTGTGGATACTTTGGAGACTGGGTCGAATTGGATTCTTGTGTTCGGTTAATTGATTGAGGTAATTCTAAACTTTCTTTGTGATTAGACCTCATAAATTCATATGTGAGGAAAAACATATTTAGATATGTGTTTGATCAATGAACTTTACTAATTTTAATGTTCAAGAATGGTAATCTTCCTTTAAATGGTATTAGAACCTCCCATATGAATCATAAAATTTATTTTTGGTTGTTTTTTGTTTATGGTACTCTTTGAATATCTGATAGAAACTATTAGTAGATAGATCAAAGTTCTGAAATCCATGTGGTAATGGTGATTTATCCAAAAAATTTAAAGAGTGTAAAAGCCCAGATCAAATCTAAGGCAGTTTTACATAAAATGACAGTTGTGAGCTCAATTTAAATCAGAATCATGTGTGGTTTGTCTTGTTAACTTCATGTGATTGTGTAGTTAAGTTTTTGATGGATGAATGTAATATTTAATGGTTGTATAGGCTTGATTATCTCCTCCTCTTTCTCTTTCCTCTATCTTTAATGGTTGTACTCCCCTCAAGCAACCCTAGATAGAGGTTTGGTTTCTTGAGGTTTCTTATTTAATGAATTTAATTTGTTTATTAGAAGTTCTAAGATAGTTCTAAGACCTAAGAGAATGAAGATCCATGGATCACAACACTTTGGAGAGAAGATGTAGTAGAAACAAAGTTTCTGAAGGCATTTAGATAAAAACGGGGTAAGAAGATGACCTGATTTTTGTGGGGGATCAATCTATATGATTTACCATTGTTTTGTTACGTGATTCATCTTTAATCTATATGTTTTTATAGCACCTCCATGAGACTAGGTCGTGTTCACCTCAAAACGCTAGAAAAGAGTCCAAGTTGGAATAAGAAAGAGATGCCTACCATTAAGAATTTGAGTCCTACAAGGACTCTAACTAAAAAATCCTATAAGGACTCTAATTAAAAGTCCAACTTGGAAAATAATTTTAGGGAGTTGAGGACAAGTAGGAGCTTATAACTGTCATAGATGAGTTTGTTATCAATTAGGAGACCAATGAGATTGAGTCAGAATCCTAATTGCACAATGACAGAGTGTTTATAACCTAAAAGGATACTAAATGTAAATAATTTTTAAACATATTTAAAATAATTTTTTTTAAATAATTTTTTTGCAAAAGGTATTAAAATAATTTATTATTAATTTAAAAAATTTTAAATTTGAAAAAATTAGATTTAAAAAAATAAAAAATAAAAAAGGCCTTGGGACCCCATTTTGGTGTCCTCTCTTATAAAATGTTTGTTTGGATGAATTTTTGAATGATTTAAGTTGTTATGGAGTCCTTATGATGTCTACTATCCTACTAGACCCACTTGGACAAAAACAATAATTTGGTCCAAACTACAGATTGAAAATTTACACTTTAGGTGTTCGATAAAATTCCTGAACCAACTCGGTTAACCCTATTTGACTAGTTATGACTGGTTTGACTTACAGTTGACATATGTTAATGTATATGATACGTTTAACTAGAGTTAACTTGGTTTGGCTAGGGTTGACTAGGTTTAACCTGATTTGACCAGGTTTGACCTACTTTAACTAAATTTGACTCAGGGTTAACCATTGAGGACGAGGATTAACTAAAGTAAACCAGGGTAGACCAAAGTAAATCAGGGTGGATTAAAGTAAACCAGGGTAGACCAGAGTAAACCATGGTAGACCAAAGTAAATTAGGGTAGACCAAAAGTAAACTAGGGTAGACCAGGGTTAACCAGAGAACACCAGGTTTAACCAGAGTAAACTGGGGTTAACTAGGGTCAACCAGAATTTACAAAAGCTGACCATAGTTGACCAGTTTGACTGAGTTAAGGGTTGACCTGTTTGACCCACATTGACCATATTTGACTAGACCAAATTAATAAGAGGTCAATAGAATTTTTTGAAAAGAATATTAGTGTAGTTGATTTTCTCTAATTCACTTCTTTGGATAAGTTTAGGTATGGATAGTAAGAGTGTAAGCCCATATGATACATCATCCCACTATACATACATTGAGATTGAGATGGTGAGGTCTATACTTAACTGAAAGGATTATGTTAGTCCATAAGTTTTAGGCATGATTCTTTTAGAGGTCAAAAGAAGATCTGTTAGGATCGATTTTACCTTCTTTGTCTTAAAAGAAAATGAGATGCAATAATTCAACAAGCAAAATGAAAATAGAAATCACGCACAACACAAGATTTACATTGAAAACCCCAGTTTGGGGAAAAACCACGGAGCCGTAGAGAAAACTTTCACTATCTAGAAAACCTCGTCAAAGACGATTACAATTTTTAGAATCTCTCCCTCCTCGCACGTAACCCTAGAACAAAACATATAAATACCCCCCAAAACCCTATTTCATGGCAGATATGGTTTGGATCTGGTCCGGTACATAAAACCATAAACAGGTTTTTTCGGGTTATATCCAAGTCAGATTCGAGTTGACAAAATCTGATGCTAACCCAAATCAGACTTCACACATTACAAGATCGGATATCACAAATCTAGAATAAAGTTTCAAAATTTTTTACCTGAAGATGATGGATAATAGCTATCCACCTAATTAAGGCTGACAGAAGCCCACATGATAAGATTATATCTAACATGAGTAGGTTTTCAATGATAACTTAAAATCTTTAGTGATTCTTGATCCTATGGCATATGAGGGAACCGTAGAATTGATAAAAAAGTGATCGGAACCATATATGTTTACAAACCCTAACTAGATGGTTGATAGTAATTGATGATGTTAGTTTGATATGAGATATCAATGTAGTGCTTAATAATTTGATTTGTCCAACTTCATAAGGTAGAAGATAAGTATTCAATTGTGTAGACAATTAAAAAAGTAGTTCATATCACTAATCCTTCAAAGTTAGAGACATAAAGGATCTAGGCGTAGTGGGATCATAATGAGCAGAATAATGCCATAAGAAAAATAGCTATAAAGGCTTGATATGCACATGAATAAATATAAGAACTCCAGTTTAATGACCACATCTTAACAAATGATAAGTTCTTGGAGATCCTAATGAGTCAAATTGTTTGACTAGATATTAGTTAATGTAGTTATTGCCTCCCTACTAAACTTTATAATCAGTTTGTGTCAAATTATGACATTAACAAGGTACAATTTGCTGGAACAAATGTAGGAAGATAAGAATCTCATCAAAAATAAATATAAGTGTTTATCTTGCTTAGTATGAAAATTCCTTCCAACTCAATTTGAAAGGCAATGAATATAAGTACAAAAAGTTTAGACTTGATGATTCCAATTGTGATTATGGGGTAGTACAGTCTTATACTAAATAGAGCAATTGAAAAATGTTTCCATTGTAGTAGGGTCTTATATTAGTAACATATATTTAGTTTTTTTTTTTGAAAAAGAAGTAAATTAGAAGTAGAATATGTGTGAACATTAATATGCCATTGTTGTAATGTCCCCAAACCTTGGCTCGGATATCATCCGTGTGTGCCCTAAATTTGGATTGTCATATTAATCAGATCCATAATCTATATCATCTAAGGCCTTATATTTTAAACCATATTCACTTGATTCTTTACCCTTTTATTTAATGGAATCATAATTCATTAATTTAACGTTTCCATTTAACAATCCCATTCATAATAGTGTGCAACAGAAACAATAAAACATTACCATCTAAGTTCATCAATTCAATAAAGTATGCAGCAGAAAAGTAATATATTGTACATCCATATGACCATAAGCATAAAACAAGGCTACCCATGATCATATACTCCCATCACAATATAAATCTCTAAGTTCAAACAATCCTATTAGATCATAATCCATCACAAAGGTTAAGTCTTAAAAACAACATCAAACCATAAGGTTCTCATCTCTCTTATTCGATACTAGTTCCATCAAATATGAATCACCAACACGTCGTATCAGCCCATCACATCACATCATAACCAATGCCAATTGAGGTGAGTTTGATGGGTTTAATAATTACAAATGCAAACCATATCCAAAGGATGACATATATAGCTTACACATAGGTTTTATTTATATAAAATAAACATGATTAACAATATGAAGCTTAAACTATAGAAGACAATAGCATATCAATCCATGGATGAAAATGAATAGGCAAAACAATCATATTCTATACCATGAACAACAAAAAAGTATGTGTCATAATATAATGCAAAGTGTATCGTCTTTCTAATTCAAGATTAATCAATGCTTCACTTTTCGTAATCTTACTCATATTTCTTATCAATGTTTCATTCAGTTATCATTATGATTCCAATATATTCTTATTAAATTGATTCGTTTACTTATAGACTTAGTCAATGTTTTCTTTTTTAGTTTATAGTTCATAATAGATTTAAAGGTTTAATCGTTGTTCTCCATTATTGCCACCTAATAGTAGGTCTTGGAACTATGTTCAATGGGGTTCAATAGGTTTAAATGAAGAAAAGACACTAGCCAAATCAATATCAATAACTTCCATTGTTGTGACTCAATGGTAGGTCCCGAAACAATAATCAAAAGGATTCAATAGGTTCAAATACAATAATAGATTTACAATCTCCATTGTTGTGACCCAATGGAAGGTCTCAAATAGCATTTTTCAAAGGGACTCAAAGAGTTCAAAATAGGGAATGAATAATAATCTCCATTGTTGCGTCCCAATGGAAGGTCTCAAATAGATTTAACATTGTTGCAACCCAATTGTAGGCCTTAGAAATCATATCATATCTATTGTTGTGACCTAATAAAAGGTCTCATATAGATTACATGTGCAGTCCTCTATAATTTACCATTGTTACGACCCAATAGCAGGCCCTAAATACATGTCTCCCTTGTTGTGACCCAAAGACAGGTCCCATATAGCATTATCATTGTTGCGACCTAATGGCTGGTCCTAGAAATCGTATTCCATTGTTGTGACCCAATGAAAGATTCCAAACGGTTCGATCATGTTCAAAGAGTTCAATGATTCAAATAAGCTCAAAGAGGTTTCAATGTTCAAAGATTTAATAATATTTCAAAGTTCAATAATCAATTGAGATATATCAAAGGATATCAATAGTCAATAAGGAGGCTCTCATGATATATAGAAGAGGGTTTCATGATTTAATAAGATCCGATCATCATGCATTCACATTTTTATATTTAATGATTCATAAATTCATGCATTTGGATCACATATGATCAATACTTCAAGGATTTTTTATAGAATTCATAGTTCTTATGAGATCCTTCATATCATGAGATCTTTGATTTGTTCTAAAGAATCACAATTACAAATCTTTGGTTCGTATATCATAGTCCATATATGGAATCGAAGTTTCAACCATACTTAATTTTAGTCAAAGACACATCTCATGCTCAATTTCATGTTAGTACAAAAGAATTTACATTTTCTTATGACCTTTCAACAAGATTCACCTAGATTAATTATGTTATATTCTGTAATAATTAATTTCATGGGTATTCTTATCAATTAAATTTTAGATCCATATAAATCACATGAATACCATAAGAGGTTAAGAGGAAAAACATCTATGGATCTAGGAATAAAGAGAATCATGAGATCAAAACATGTTTAGAGACAATTTACATTAATTCATATAACAATTTCACAGATGGCAGTAGATCTATCAAGGATTTGGTCATAGATGAGGGAAATGGTGCTCATCTTGCATATGAATTTACTCACAATCAAAGGATCATCAAATTTGAGTAAGGTTCTCATGATCTCCAATTTAAAAACATCATCAACAATGAATCTCTTCATCAATTTTTAAGATGTACAGGATACAATAAGAGAAATTGATATTTGTTTGCAAGAGTACTTACAATCTAACTTTTCTCTAAGGTTTTCTTTGCTTTAAGCTTCTTCCTCTGAAAATTTTATATAAATCTTATGAAAAATCATCCTAGATCATGAATATAATATCAAAATCTACAAATTCTAAGCCAAAAGATTTAGATCTAAGAAAATTAGAGTTTATGTTGCTCTTGGGAGAGGAATTTCTTTTCCAACTCTCCCAATTCTCTCTCTTTCTCTCTCTCTCTCTCTCTCTCTCTCTCTCTCTCTCTCTTTCTATGTTCTAAATAGCTTTTTGGACATAAATGAGGTCACACAGTGGTTATATTTCATCACAAACAAGATCATATATGTGTGGGGGTCAAATAAGAAAGAGCCACATCATTTCCGAATGTATATATTTTTCTAGATTTTTTAGCTGTGAGCAGTCACAAGAGTTGTGACCTATCACAAGATCTGTGACTTGTCATGAAAATTTTGTGATCGGTCACGAAGCTATAGAATCCCTTCTGAGAAACACTTGAGGGTTGTGACCCATTCTCGTGATCAGTCACACCCGTGACCCATCTCGTGACTTATCACGCTATGACCGGTTACAAGATCTATGACCTCTCATGAGTGGGGTTTTCTAAATTTTCAATGTAGACACCTTGCAGGAAAATGATCATAACTTTCTCTAGAAAACTCTGAATTATGTACCATTTGAGGCGTTAAAAAGTAGACTCCTAAAGTTTTCTAATGATATATGGTTTGTATTCAAATTAGTTCGGGATTGGTATATGTTTTATTGTAAAGTTACCAAAATACGCAATTAGGACAACTTTAGAACTTGACAAATTCAGGACTTATATTTGTTTTCCTCACTTCTAATTCATTCTATTGGATCCCTAACACCTCAATTGATTTCCTAAAAATGTTCAAAGAAAATTTTATCCTTATACATGCTTAATTACATTTTTACCCTTTTAATACATTACTCGGTATTGCAATTATTGTATCCATTATCATTTCCAAAACAATTGTTGGGGTCATTTCTTGTATTGGCATTTCAGTCATTTATGTCTTGCCCATTGCCACTATTGGTTGGTGACAATTTATTCCTCTTTTTGAGAGACTGGAACATGACCTATCTTCTTCACCCAAGGTGGTAGAAAAGGGGGTTTGTCATATTATTGAACAACCTTGTTAAAGTGGTTGAAATCAGTTTCCATTACACAGTTGAAATCTTCAATTTACATCATCAAGCCTACTGTTAGGTTGGATTGAAATTCATGAACAAAACTGTTAATGGAATTCACCACAGATTCTAAGGTCACTGGATGAGAAGATTACTATTCCTCTTGTAACATGTTTCGTTGTGGTTGTGAAATGTTGCTTCTATTGTGAATATTCTATCTTGGCATTTTTTAGGTTCCACCAGACATGCCAAAAAAGGTGTTGGTTGGAGTTTGGGGGTGTGTGAGCGTGCCAGTGCCACATGGAAAAAATTCTAAATACACCTATAACCCCAGGTCCTGATTTAGATAGAGAGACCAAAGCAATGGGTTCACTTGGTCACTTGGTCACTTGGTCAACCACCAAAAGATGGATTAAATAGTTTGTAAGGAGAGGATTTGTTCCTTAATGATTGTTTTTTTTTTTGCCTCTTGATTAAGGACTTTAAATGACCCAAATGACTTGATGTTGTTCAACCAATGATAGAATAAAGAAATAGTTGATTAGCTACTACATTAATGTAATAAAAGTACTTATAATGGAAATCATATAAAAAGAGTGTAATGACATCACTGTTGCAGAGCATGTATTATATCCACAAAGGATTCTTTGTCTTAACTGGACAAATACAACAGTTGATGGTTGCCTAAGGAGGAGTTTAATCAATTCCATTAGGGAAGATGGTCGAGGGTGGAGAGTGTAACGATGTCATTATTGCAGAGCATGTACTAATTATCCACAAGGGATTCTTTGTCTTAACTGGCCAAATACAACAGTTGATGTTTGCCTACGGAGGAGTTTAATCAACTCCATTAGGGAAGACGGTTGTGGGTGGTGCTGTAATCTATGAAGGAATTTAATTGACTCCAAAGAGTGGAAGTGTGATGGGTTAAAATCTATGGAGGAATCTAATCAACTCCAAAAGGTGGAAGAAAGAGGGTGGTGCCATAACTTGTGGCATAGTCCTCTTAGGAGGAAGGCTATGTATCAGATCGCCTTGGTAGCAATTCCGTTGTGTGTGATGTCATCTGCTTCTTGGGTCCCCAGCTATATGTGTGGTAGTTAACAGGCCCTGAGTGGCAGCTCTACAAAAAAAAAAAAAAAAACCACTCTGGAAAGGGTGGAAGTTAGAGGGCAACCTACGGAGGAATTGAATCTACTCCAATAACTACAAACTAAAACTAAAGTCGTAAAGAGGAGTTAAATTGATTCCGTTAGGGAAAGTTAAGATACGCTAAGACAAAAAACCCATGGAGGAATTAAATCAAATCCTGCAGGTGCAAAATAAAGGGTTCCTGGAGGACAAAGATAAAGCAACAGAGGTGCTGGACATGGCTCCATAATTTCTTTATTCTGCTACTAATTATAAATATAGAAGAGCAGTTGTGTATCCGTATCTGTCCATCCTCATGTTCTGAATTTTTCTTCATCACAATTAGCCACACGTCTTTCTTAAAAAATTGCTTGTAATTGCTTCAAAATGTTGTTTCATTCTCAGCCACATGTACTTACACATGTTTAGTTCCACTTCTGCTTGAGTGAACTGTTATGTACACATGGAGAAACTACCATTCAGTTCGAGTAAACAATTATAGTTTCTCAATCTGCCATATGGTCATGTTCTGCAGCTTTATCTATCTTGTGGTTAGATGTAAACTGATCTTCTATCTACCATTCTATAGCATTATCAGTTTTGTGGTTAGACAGAAACTGCCTTTAAGTTGTTATTCTAGGTGCTTTCTTATGGTGGGACTCATGCAATAGTGGGTACCAAACCCTCTCTATACACAAGTGTTGATAGAAGACGCTCTAAGACGCTTTTACTTGCCCTTCTGTTCCACACCCAAGATGCTCCCATTTTAAGCAGTATTTCTAATTTTTAATCATAATCATTAATCATCATAACAGTAATTTGAGATTATTCTAACGTTTGTTGAATAAAAGCCATGAAGGGTAGGTGGAAGGCATGACCCGCGTTTCCCAACGTCCTAAAGGAAGAATAACTGCAAAAGCATGAAGCTGGAAAGATCATGGGAAGGTAAGATAAAATAGAACATGTGACGTTCTCTCAATTTTGACCCGGTTTGAATATATAAAAATAGTTTAAAAGACACTAGGAAAGAATAAATAAAACTAATTACCGTTCCTTGCTCAAAACCTAAGGCTGCGTTTGGCAGCCACCTGTAATGAAATAATTTCATTTGAATTTCCCCAGGCTTTTGTAGCCATAACGGGATGGTTTGTAATGAACTAATTTACATTTGCAGAAATTTGTGCTTGATAATACAAGTCATTTCATTTTATAGAAAAACCTAAGATGATTTCATTTGTAATTGTAGTTAACAAATCAGTATAAATTTGAATGAGTTCATTATAAACCATCACCTCCTGGCTACAAATGCTTTGGCTACATTACAGGTGGCTGCCAAAAGGCTATGAGGTTGGATTGGAATCTTTAATGTCTGGATTTTTTTTTTTTTGGTAAAAGTATAATGTCTGGAATTGAAGAAATAATAATATTAAGACAACATAGACTTTTCAATTTAGTTTTTTTAAAGGTAAATTTGGACTTTTTAATTTGACAAGAAATAATAACTATGAGATCTTATCGAAAAATTTAAGACTCGGATCCATAAATGAGTTGGTTTGATATAAGCTCAAAAAGATGCATTAACATGGGCCTGTGTCCAATATCGGTTTTAGTCAACTAAACTTGGACCAAAGTGGGATGGGCAAGGAGGAGATGGGTCGGGGCCGGATGCCGGCAAGAGATACAGAATAAAAACTAAATGAGAAAAGAATATCATAAAAGAGAGGAAGAGAGATATAGGCATTAAACAATCAAAATCTTTGAACAGAGGTGATAAAAGCTACTAATTACAAAAAGATAATAAAAAGCTGAGCAGCCAAAATAATAGTGGAGCAGGTCTGGTTACCTATTTAACGTGTTTCATTGCATCCCCTCAACTAGAGGATTAGACTAGAAAAAACAGATCAAACTGGCTGGTTTAAGCATTGAATCATAATTAATATTAAATTTGATCTTTAAAAAAAGGTCATAAGCTTCTCGTGTTACAAATCTTCAGAAATTTCATCTGGCTTTTATTTATTTTTGTGTGCTTTTAATTGTTGTTTTATTTATGGCGATGTCATCTGGGTTTCCACTTGGAATCACTTTTTGGAATTTTTTTTCCTAATGCTGCACAGACTAATACAACCCTTTCCTCTTAACTCAGATCCAAGACCAGCTTGTTTTCCCTTCAGATGTTGGGTATTCAACAGGTATAGGTGAAGCTTTGTCTCCTTCACTATTTATGGTTTCAGTATTTGTGGGTATTTCTTGCTCAAATATTTTTATTTATTTCAAGTGATGATTTTTGAATATGTTGGCAGCTCAGAGACACAATCACCATCCAAAAACACTAAGAAAGACAAGAAAGAGCGAAAGAAGAAAATAAAATGTACAGAGAGACTCAAAACGTTGATGCCCATGATCCCCACCACATGGAAGGAGCAGGATCAGACCATAATACTTCTCAAACCGTGACAAACTACTCAGGCCTACTAATGGGTGGCAGCAGCATCAACAACAACAGCTTGGAAGAGACCCACAGGCTCAAGCTCCCCAGTTTGTCTCTTGAGGACCTCTCCAACCACCAAAATCCCTTGGATGCCAGCGCCACTGCAGTGGCTCCGGGGATCGATCTCCAACAGCAGAGTTGCTTCAAGTTTGAACATGAATTTACCACCCAGTTGATGCGAGACGTGCTCCCTGATCGAAACGGAACGCCGGCATTGGATCAGCAACAACCACAACATGCGCAGCAGATGGGGATCCTGCATAATCTCCAATGCTTCAATTCCACACCACTTACGAGTGAGTCTTCCATACCCTCCAATGCCGGACCTTGGAGAAGCTGGGAGAACCCATCACTTTGCCTCTGTGATGCAGATGATAGAACAATTGAATGAGAAGTACAAGGAATTGAGGCTACTGGTTCCAAACACACCTACTGAGGTTCTTTCTATCTCAATCAATCAATCAGACCGCATTATACTTCATTGGTTGGTCTTTTCATCAGTTCTATTAATTATTTTGATTAATTTCTTATTCTTATTTCCTTCTTTTGTGTCCTGCAATTCAGATTGATAGAGCTACCGTAGTTGGATATGCAATTGACTGCATTAAGGAGTTGCTAGGAACGGTTGAAGAGCTTAAAAATTTAGTGGACAAGAAGAGAAGTAGGAAAGAGATGAGCACCAAGCTAAAGTTAGACGACAAGACATCAGTTGAAATGGAGAGTTCTTGAATGAAATCCTTTAAAACCCTCACTCATTACCGAGAACAGTCCTTCAATGGATCATCGAGGAGCTCACGGCTTCAGAGGAAATCCAAAGAGACCGAGGTCCACGTTAAAATCATAGAGCATGAGGGAACTATCAAACCGTTACTGCAGAAGAAGATGAATTGCTTGCTCCTTGTGTCCAAGGTCTTTGACGAGCTCCAGCTGGATCTCCTTGGTGTTGTTGGAGGGAAAACTGGTGATCATTACAGTTTCTTGTTCAAAACCAAGGTACTTAACATAATTTATCTGTCAACTCTTTTATAGTTTTTAGATTTCTTTCTAATATAGTCTCATTATTGTGGGTTCTGTCATGCAGATATGTGAAGGTTCATCTATTTGTGCTGGTGCAATAGCCAAGAGGCTCATTGAGGTTTTTGATACAGTATTCAGCTTCTTCTTCTTGCAGTTTTTTGGGTTGGGGAAAGTGGTTTTGAAGCATGGTTTCATTTTTTTTTTCTTGTCATTTGAATGCTTCTAAGTAAGAAGAATCAAAAGAGAAAAACAGGGGGGGCAGGGATAAGTTAGTGGGAGGGAAAAAAAGATACTATTGTCTTCTTCTTCTTCTGTTTTTTTTTTTTTTTCCTCCATAGTTCACAAATTTGGTTACTATGCTGTCAAGTAAAACTGCAGAATATTAATATTTCAAACTAAATATGAAAAGTATAATTACAAGTAGTATCTTACTAGTATATGGTGTTTATAATGTTCATCTGTGGTGAGGTATTTAAAATATTTGCTTGACCCACAATCATATTTTCTCTACATTTGAGTAAGCATTACATACATACATGCATTTATGTCAATGTATGGGTATGTTAATGTCTACATATGCATGCGTATTTGTATGGCTATAGCCATAAATAGTATACTGTGTTGATTAACAGTAAGGATCCTGTCCGGCCTTGTTATGGCCTGTTAGGACCTGTTTGACCTAACAGGTCGACACGCCACTGAAAAAAGGAAGTGGGTTTTCACCAGTTTTTTCAATACCTCCTTTATTCGGTGATGTGTTGACCTGTTAGGCCAGACAGGTCTAACAGGCATAAGGAGGCCGGACAGGATCCAAATCGGTTAATTTAGCATTGAAAGACCCCCAATTGTTTAAGCAAATATCTAGTAAGGGTAAGCAAAAAGCCCACGGCCAAGCTCGTTAGCCCATCGGCCAAACGGGCTGCCCGGCTCGGAAAATGACTGAAAGAAATTTAGAACTAGATGAGGAAGATCAATAATATTATGAGTCAATCGGTTCTCCAATTTTCTCTACATCACCCCTTCAAATATTGGTATTGGTAGTAGTACACATTCACAATTTGTCACCTCAAATGCTAGTGAAAGAAAATTAACAAGTGTTGTTTGAAAATTTTTTAATAAGGTAGAAAGGATAAAACCTGATGGTACAAAATATTATAAAGCTGTATGTCATCTATGTGGAGTCAAGATGGCTGGTGGCCCAACAACGAGGACTAGCCATTTAGAACACCATCAAATTAAAAGTTGTAAAAAAATAAATCAAATAGATATTAAAAATTTTCATCAATTAGGAAGAGACAGGGAAGGTACTTTAAGTACATTTAGTTACAATGATGCATGTGAATGTCAGGAAATACTAGATTATATTGTTAGAACCGACCACCCATTTACATTTATTGAAAAACATGATTTTACTATAATGGTACAACGTGGTTTAAATCCATAGTATAAAGGTTTTTCTGCATCCATTGCTAAAAGAGATATTATGAAAAATTTTAAACTTCAACTAACAAAATTAAAAAAATATTTTGCATACTTATAATGAAAAAATTTGTTTAACTTTTGACATATGGACATCAAGAAATAGATTAGGTACTCTCTCCTTAACTGCTCACTATATTGATTCGGAATGAAATTTAAATAAAAGAATAATATCATTTAAAATGTTGAGAAGTCTACATAGGGGATATAACATTGGAAATGTTATTAATGGAGAACTTCAATGTTGGGGTATTACTGATTAAACATTTTCAATAACATTTGATAATGCTACAAATAATGACGTGGCAGAGACATTTTTAAAGCAAAAATTAAAGTTACCTTTAAGAGGTACATTATTTCGAGTATGTTTTTGTGCACATATTTTAAATTTAATTGTGCAAGATGATTTACTTCATTTATGAAGTTCTATTGAAAAAATAAAAGATATTGTCTGTAAGATTAATAGTTCTTAAACAAGACACAAATTATAATAAAAAATATTGTATAGAATTGAAAAAATTGAGAAGAAATATAAATATTGATTTACCTCATAGGTGGAATTCAACTTTTAGATTTAGAAATAAAATATCGAGATGTTTTACAATTATATTATTCCCATCTTATTCAAAGTTCACATTGTCTTTTAGCATAAATTATTGACTATGATTGGAAAATAACAAAAGTTGTAAGAGATTTTTTTAAAAGTTTTTGATTATTCAACAAAGGTTTTTTGTGGTGTATATTATCCAACATCTTGTAGATTTTTAATTGAATTGACTAACATTTTGTAGACACCTAAAATTTGCATAAATTACAAATAAGGGTTTGCACCTTTACAAATGTACACCAAATACCAAAAAAAAATTTATACATGGGTCTTAAACTCATGAATTAGGCCTAGTTACATGGCTAAGTCAATTGGGACTACTCCAAGTTTTAAATAATAACCCATGAACCACCAAGCCCACATGTCTCAACCCATTAGTTGACCCAAACAGTTTGCATGGGACCCACATGAGAGAGATTTGAATAAATTCAAAACTGGATTCTCTTGGGTAAAATCTATACATGGGCCATGCCTGCAATGTCTCGGGGATGCTTGATGAGCTTCTCCAGTTGAAGTTGATTAAGCTCCCACCTTCAAAGCATCCTGAAGAGATGGGTCATGAAAATGATCCAAAATATTGTCGCTATCATTGGGTAATCAGTCACCCAATCAAGAAATGCTTCGTCTTAAACGAAAATATCATGGGCTTGACACAACAATGAAAGATTGAAATTGATTCCATTGAGGAGGTAGCGGCTGCCAACATGACTACAATCACTTTTGGCTCGTTCAGTCTTATCCTTGTATTAAGCTCATACGTGATGCCAGTGTCACCTTCTTAAGATGCAAAGGTGTTCTCGCCGCCACATTAATTAATGTTCAGGTTTTTGGACCCCATCATTATCAGCCATGTTGTAAAGACTTCATCTAGCTGGGGCCAATCTGAATGTCATTCACCAAGACAAAAGTAACAAGATCCCTAGGTTGGAGGCATGCATGTAGATGTCGAACTAACGTCTTTTGATGATGAATGTTGGACTGTGGTTATCGGCGTAAGCGAAAAACTCAACACTTTCCTACTCCAGCTCATCTAAGGCCAAGACGATACCACAGAAAAAATAAGCCCAATATTGGAACAAAGGAAAAGAAAAAAGGGGCAAGGAAGAACCATGTGCAAAAAGTTCTGCCTGCCAACCTTGAAGACATTCTCAAGCAGTCTCCTCGCATTCTAGTGACTCTTTTAGAATTTATGCCAAAGAAATTTCTACAAAAAGAATGTGTAGAAGTTCATGTTGTCTCTTGTTATGAAAGTGAGGCATCTGAGGGCGATGTTGATGATATGTTTGATGCAGATTCTATTTCCTCATACAATGAAGAACAAATTTTAGGTGATAATCTTCTTAAGCATTTGAGAGAAAACCCAGATGTAGGAGAAGAGAGTTCTCCATTGGTAGCAAGCCAAAGCTAAATACTTCTTGTATAGTTACAATCACATTCATTGATGAGGATTTGCAACTTGGTTCTCACCCACGCAACATGCCTTTGTATGTTACAGGGTACATGCTTGAGCACAAAATTTGATGTATCCTACTTGATTGTGGATCTGTAGTGAACCTAATGTCAATTCGTACAATGAGGCAAATAGGCATCTCCATAGATGAACTGGCTCATAGCAAACTGATGATCCAAAGCTTTAACCTAGGTGGACAACGAACAATCAGTATGATCCGGCTTCAACTCAGTATTGGAGACTTGGAGTCAACCACACTTTTTCATGTGATTGATTGCAAAACGTCATATCATCGTCTCCTTGGTCGCACGTGGTTACATGAAACAGGGGTGGTTTTTTCCACTTTGTATCAATACTTTAAATATTATCGAGATGGGGTGCAAAAGTAGGTTGTAGCTGAAAGTCAACCATTCACTAAGATCGAAACATATTTTGCAGATGCAAAGTTTTACTTAGAGAATGAAGTGATTCCAGAAGCATTACCTGTATCCGTCTCCATTTCTAATAAAGCTCACAAAGGGAAAAAAGTCCAAGACTCGGCAAGTGAGTCATTCCCTACCATAAAACATCAAAATGACCAAGAAAGTTGTAAGTCCACATCAAAGGTAGCATTTTCTACAGGCAAAAGGGTGATTTTAATCTTACATTATGTACCAAAATCACGACGAAAAGAGGGAGATTCATTATTTGAGGCAACAACCAATAAAGGAAAATCTCCTCTTTCAAAGGCTGACCTTAAAGCATTATAAGAAGACTTAGTTCTTCCAAACCAGGCCATTTCAAATATAGTGGTATCTAAACCATCTCTTGAAGGGTTTGTGAAAGCATCAATGTCAGTACCCACTACATCACAAACTGACAAGATAAATTATTTTGTAATTGTGCGATGACTAGATGGGTGGTATGATCCCATTGTTTGCAAGTTTTTCGAAAGGGTAGGATATGGAAATGGAGAGCTGTAGAAATTAGCTGAACTTTTTCCTACACAAATTGGTGATGTAATGCATGGATTGACTGCAACACAATTCAAGTTGTGAATGACAAGAGAGAAAGTGCTTCCATCTAGAGCCAATGTTTAATCTACTCCTCTAAGCTTGTTTGTACTTCAGGTAAAAAGAAATCATCCACTCATCACATTACTATTGAGGTTGTTGATAAACTAAAGAAAAGGAAGGTAGCGCCATCACGCTCTTCTACTTTGATGGGATTGGTAAAAAAACTTCACGCTCGATTAAGGGGAAAATTAACCATGTATAATCAACAAACTCGGCTATGAAAAAGATATACACTCTCCTACCTTGGTTTGCTATATCACAATGCCAAACCAAAAAATGGCATCCAAAGATGGCACCGACAAAAGTCAAATCCTATTATGGCTAAAGGGTGTGATGAATCAAGAAGTTTAATCATTTATCGCATGAAATAGAGAATGAAGTTAGAAGTATCTCCAGAAAAAACTTTGCTTGTTAAGGAACACACTGTGGTTTTCACTAATCAATGAAACCATAATCCTAGTAACGAGAATGAGCCTATGCAAGATAAGGATTTCGACAACCATCAGGAGGGATTTGAAGACATTGCCTCAGTTAACCATATCACAGTCCAAGTGGTTAAAGAACCTTTCTTGGATGGTGAACTTGAGGTAGCTCCTCCAGGCTTCGAAGAAGGGGGGCAAAGAACTATTAGTAAACTCAAGGAGTTAAACCTTGGCACCGAAGAGGACCTTTGACCCACTTACATAATGCTTTGTTAAGTTCAGGAGAAGAAACAACATACCTCAAATTGCTCTAGGAGTATAAAGATGTTTTTGCTTGGAGTTATAAAGGAATGCTTAGACTTGATCCCAAAGTGGCAGTTTACAATCTTTTTGTTAAGCACAGTGTACGTCCTATCAAACAGAAATGTCACTTTTGGCCTAAGTTGCTTACATAAATTGAGGTTGAAGTCAATAAGTTGATTAAAACAGGCTTTATCTGAGAAGTAAAGTACCTAACATGGATTACCAACATGGTACTAGTGAAAAAGAAGAATGGAAAAATACAGGTGTGTGTTGATTTTAGAGACTTGAATAATGCATGTCCTAAAGATGATTTTTCCCTTCTTATCACTGAACTCATGGTTGATGCCACTATGGGTCATGAAGTCTTGTATTTTATGGATGGCTTATTAGGCTACAATTAAATTCGAATGACACCCAAGGATGAGGAGTCGACTGCGTTTCGCACTACAAAAGAGATATACTGCTACAACATTATGCCTTTTGGCTTAAAGAATGCTAGAACTACTTCTCAACACGCTGTGCAAAAAATATTTAATTATATGCTTTACAAAGTTGTTGAATGTTATGTAGATGACTTAGTTGTAAAGTTTAGAAAGAGCGAAAACCATTTAAAAGATCTATGTGACATCTTCAATCGATTACGGAGATATTAACTTAAGATGAATCCATTGAAGTGTGCATTTGGAGTTACTGTAGGGATGGTCATTGACTTCATATTTGGACATCGTGGCATTGAAATTGATTAATAAAAAATTGAAGTCATCCAAAATATGCCAGAGCCTAAAGATGTACATGAGTTAAAAAGCCTGCAAGGAAGACTTGCTTACATCCGAAGGTTCATTTCAAGCTTGGTAGGCCACTGTCAACCCTTTAATCGGTTGATGAAGAAAGACACACCCTTCATGTGGGACGATGCTTGTAGGAATGCTTTGAAGAAAATAAAAGAGTATCTCCTTAAGCCACTAATCTTAGTTACACCAATTTTAGGAAAGTCATTGATTTTTTACATTGTAATGCAAGAACAGTCGTTAGGGGCACTTCTTACACAAACCAATGATGAAGGAAAAGAAAATGTTTTGTACTACTTAAGTCAGAATCTAGTAGGAGTAGAGTTGAACTACTCACCCATTGATAAGATATGTCTTGCTCTCATCTTTGCTACAAAGAAGCTTTGGCACTACATGTTGGTACATACTATTTGGCTCATCTCATGTGATGATCCCCTTAAGTACATCATGACAAGACCAGTACTCTCTAGAAGATTGGCTAAATGAGCTCTTCTTTTATCAAAATTTAAGATTACCTATGTGTCTAAAAAGGAGATGAAAGAGCAAGCCTTCATAAATTACCTTGCAGATCACCCAATCCTAGCAAAATGAGAATTATTTGAAGACTTGCCTGATGAAGAAGTCTTTTACTTAGATATTCCATCTGCATGGAAAATGTTCTTCGATGATGCTGTGCACAGAGATGAAGCTGGGATAGGAGTGTTGTTCATTACTCCACAAGGGGAAGTGTTACCTTTCCCCTTTGCCTTAATGCAATTATGCTCAAATAATGTAGTTGAAGACCAAAAACTCATCACCGGGTTAAATATGACCTAGAGTTGTAGCTTCACCTGCTCAATGTATATGGAGATTTTCAACTTATCGTAAATCAACTCTTAATGGAGTATGATGTACAAAAGCCAGACTTGATTCCATACCATAATTATACATTACCATAGGGCATGTATCAAGAAGTGAGAATAAACAGGTGGATGCCTTAGCAAATCTCGCAGCTACTTTGACCTTGCTGGAAGAGGAAGCAACCATAGTTCCTATTTGTAGATGATGGGTTCTACCCCCTTTGGCATACTTTGGGGATGAACATTAACATAGTAATGTTGTCTCTGTGTTTGAAATTGAAATTGAAGACTGAAGGCAACCACTCATTGACTACTTGCAATATGGGAAGCTACCAAATAACCTAAAGCATAGGCCAAAATACAACGATGTGCACCCCACCTTTTATACTTTAACGGATAACTTTTTCATCATTCTTTCAATGATGTTTTCATGATTTTTCTTGGAAATGATGAAGTTCAAGGAGCTCTCGAAGATGCACATTCATGAGTGTGTGGAGCACATCAATCTAGACCCAAACTCCATGACTAGTTAAAGAGAATGGGGTTCTATTGGCCAACAATAGTGAAATATTCGATGGAATATGCAAAGCATTGCCAAGCATGTCAATTCCATGGAAACTACATTTGTCAACCTCTAGAACCACTTCACCCTACGGTTGCCTCATGGCCATTTAATGGGTGGGGACTCAATGTAGTTGGTTCACTCCCAAAGTCGTCCAAAAAAAATTTTTACATCTTGGCTACAACAGAATATTTTTCAAAGTGGGCTAAAACTGTTCCCATTAAGGAGGTAAAAAAAAGAATGTGATACAATTCATTAAGAACCACATTGTCTTCCACTGTGGAATCCTGTAATACATTGTCACAGATAACGAAAATTCATTCAAAAATAGCTTAATGGACTAATTCTGTGAAAAGAACAACAACTTTCTACCATGTACAATGCTCCCACCAATGGACTTGCTGAAGTATTCAACAAGACTCTCTACAAACTACTTGAAAAGACTGTGTCCAAATCAAAAAAAGATTGGCATGAGCGAATTGGCAAAATGCTATGGGTGTATCACACATCATTTCGAACTCCTACCCATTCTACGCCTTATGCCTTGGTGTATAGTGTAGAAGCTATTCTTCTATTAGAATGTCAAATCCCATCACTGTGGATTGCTATCCAAGCGGGGCTTATAGATGATGAAAATGCAAGGCTGTAGCTTGTAGAGCTTGAGGCACTAAATGAAAAAAGGTTCAATGCACAACAAAAATTGGAATGCTACCAGACTCGTTTCTCTCATGCATTCAACAAGAAAGTTTGGCCCAGGTCTTTTCAAGTTGGAGACTTGGTGCTTGCAGTTCGGAGACCCATCATCATATCTCACCGTTCAGGAAAGAAGTTCGATCCAAAATGAGACGGACCACATGTCGTAAGAGAAGTCTACTCCAATGGTGCATATCTCCTCATCACACTAGAAGGACTGCGTTTCGGCCCCAGCAATGGGAAGTTTCTCAAAAGACACTATCCCTAGAAATCTTGTACTACTCTTGGTCCACATGAGCATAAACTGTGTATGAAAAAATAAAACCCAACATCTTGTGTTCCTCTCACCATACTCCTAGCCCACAAGAGTATAAATTGTGTACGGCCCAAACAAAAAAAATCTTGTATTGCTCCTAACCCACTTAAGCATAAACTATGTATGATGAAATGAATCCCAACATCTCGGGTTTCTCACCATACTCCTATCTTGCAAGAGTATAAATTGTGAACGGCCCAAACGAACAGAATCATGGACTACTCTTGGCCCGCATGAACATAAACTGTGTACGACAAAACCAAAAAAGAGTCATGTATTGCTTTTGGCCCGCATAAGCATAAAATGTGTATAGTGAAACCAAATAAGAGTCTTGTACTGCTCTTGACCCGCATGAGCATAAAGTGTGTACGACGAAACCAAATAAGAATCGTGTATTGCTCTTGGCCCACATAAGCATAAACTATGTATGGTGAAACCAAATAAAAGTCATGCATTGCTCTTGGCACGCATAAGTATAAACTGCGTATGGTGAAATGAAACTTAATATCTCGAGTTTCTTGCCACACTCTTGGCTTATAAGAGTATAAACAGTGAATGGAAAAAATAAGAAAATCCATGTAATACCCCTAGCCTGCAAGAGTATAAACTAAAAATGGCTAAAACAAGGAAAAATATTATAAATCTCTTGGCACGCATGAGCTTGAACTGTGAATAGCCAAATGGTAACAAAAATGCTTGCTAAAACAAAAACCTAAAAAGGTAATCAATGCAAGAGGTTCTCAGCCACACCTGTAAGAAAAAAATGCGTACCTTTACAAGTTTATAATTTACCTCATAAGCATTCTCTGAAGGAAGAAGATTGAAGGTAGAAGACTGAAGGTGGAAGGGTGAAGGCTTCTTTGCGGCTCCTCATAAATCCTAACACCAGCTAGCTATTCTTAGGGCTACTTCCTCTGACTATGGAATATATCTAATGTTAAGGTAAGGGATGATGTGACTATCCATCTTGCTAAGATAAAAGATGAATCCTTATCCAAGGATCATCCCCTTGACTAAGCTCCATGTTAGAGGTGAGGTGAAGATGTTAATCTCATCCTGCTAGAAGATAGAGGGTTGTTGGCTGATAGGTTTCTTATATGCTAAGGTAGAATGCAATGTCTCTGAACTTAAACTGTGAAGGCTTCTTCGTTGTTCTTCAGAAATCTCAACATTAGTCAGCTATCCCTAAGGCCACTTCCTCTGACTATGGAATATATCCAATGTCAAGGTAAGGGATGATGAGACTATCCATCCTGTTAAGATGAAGCACGAATCCTTATCCTAGGATCACCCCCCTCGACTAAACTCCATGTTAGAGGTGAGGTGAAGATGTCAATCTCATCCTGTTAGAAGATATAGGGTTGTTGGCCGATAGGTTTCTCGTATGCTGAGGTGGAATACAATGTCTCTAAACTCAAACTGCGAAGGCTTTTTTAGGGTTCTTCAGAAATCCTAACACCAACCAACTATCTCTAGGGCCACTTCTTTTGACTATGAAATATATCTAACGTTAAGGTAAGGGACGATGAGACCATCCATCCTGGTAAGATGAAGGTTGAATCTTTATCCCAAGATCACCTGGTCAACTAAGCTCCATGTCAGAGGTGTGGTGAAGATGTCGGTCCCATTTTGTTAGAAGATAGATGGTTATTGGCCGATAGGTTTCTCGTATGTTGAGGCAGAATACAATGTCTCTGAACTCAAACTGTAAAGGTTTCTTCGCTATTCTTCAGAAATTCTAACACCAGCCGGCTATCTCTAAGGCCACTTCCTTTGACTAAGAAATATATCCAATGTTAAGGTAAGGGACGATGAGACCATCCATCCTGCTAAGATGAAGGATGAATCATTATCCCAGGATCTGCCCCCTCGACTAAGATCCATGTAAGAGGTGAGGTGAAGATGTTGGTCCCATTCTGCTAGAAGATAAAGGGTTATTGACTGATAGGTTTCTCATATGCTAAGGTAGAATGCCATGTCTCTGAACTTAAACTATGAAGGATTTTTTGCTGTTATTCAAAAATCCTAACACTAGTCGGCTATCTCTAGGGCCACTTCCTTTGACTATGGAATATATTTAATCAAGGTAAGGGATGATGAGATCATTCATCATGCTAAGATGAAGGACCAATCCTTATCCCAGGATCACCTCCCTCGACTAAGCTTCGTGTTAGTGGTGAGGTGAAGATGTTGGTACCATTTCATTTAAAGTTATAGAGTTATTAGCCGATAGGTTTCTCGTATACTGAGATGAAATGCAATGTCTCTGAACTCAAACTATGGAGGCTTCTTCATTATTCTTTAGAAATTCTAACACCAATCAACTATCCCTAGGGCCACTTCCTCTGACTATGAAATATATCCAATGTCAAGGTAAGGGACGATGAGACCATCCATCCTGCTAAGATGAAGGATGAATTCTTATCACAAGATCACCCCCTCGACTAAGATCTATGTAAGAGGTGAGGTGAAGATGTCGGTCCCATTTTGCTAGAAGATAGAGGGTTATTGATCGATAGGTTTCTCGTATATTGAGGCAGAATGCCATGTCTCTGAACTCAAACTATGAAGGCTTCTTCGTTGTTATTCAGAAATCCTAACACTAGTTGGCTATCTCTAGGGCCACTTCCTTTCTATAGAATATATCCAATCAAGGTAAGGGACGATGAGATCATTCATCATGCTAAGATGAAGGACGAATCCTTATCCCAGGATCACCTCCCTCGACTAAGCTCGGTGTCAATGGTGAGGGGAAGATGTTGGTACCATTCTGTTAGAAGATATAGGGTTATTGGCTGATAGGTTTCTTGTATGCTAAGGTAGAATGCAATGTCTTTGAACTCAAACTGTGAAGGCTTCTTCATTTTTCTTTAGAAATCCTAACACCAGTCAGCTATCCCTAAGGTCACTTCCTCTGACTATAGAATATATCCAATGTTAAGGTAAGGGACGATGAGACTATCCATCCTGGGATGATGAAGGATAAATCCTTATCCTTGGATCACCCCCCTCGACTAAGCTCTATGTCAGAGGTGAGGTGAAGATGTCAATGTCATCCTGCTAGAAGATATAGGGTTGTTGGCCGATAGGTTTCTCGTATGCTGAGGCAAAATGCAATGTCTCTGAATTCAAACTGTGAAGACTTTTTCGTGGTTCTTTAGAAATCCTAACACCAATCGGCTATATCTAAGACCACTTCCTTTTACTATGGAATATATCCAATGTCAAGGTAAGGGATGATGAGACCATCCATCTTGCTAAGATGAAGGATGAGTCTTTATCCTAGGATCACCCTCTCAACTTAAACTCCATGTCAGAGGTGAGGTGAAGATGTCGGTCCCATCATTCTAAAAGATAAAGGGTTGCTGGTTGATAGGTTTCTCGTATGCTGAGGTAGAATGCAATGTCTCTGAACTCAAATTATGAAGGTTTCTTTGTTGTTCTTCAAAAATTTTAACTCTAGCTGGCTATCTTAGGGCCACTTCCTTTGACTATGGAATATATCCAATGCTAAGGTAAGGGATGATGAGACCATCCATCCTACTAAGATGAAGGATGAATCCTTATCCCAGGATCACCCCCTTGACTAAGCTCCATGTCAAAGGTGAGGTGAAGATGTCGGTCCCATCCTGCTAGAAGATAGAAGGTTATTAGCCAATAGGTTTCTCACATGCTGAGGCAGAATGCAATGTCTTTGAACTCAAACTACGAAGGCTTCTTCGCTGTTATTCAGAAATCTTAACACCAATCGGCTATCTCTAGGGCCACTTCCTTTGACTATGAAGTATATCCAATCAAGGTAAGGGATGATGAGATCATCCATCCTGCTAAGATGAAAGATGAATCCTTATCTCAGGATCACCCCCCTCGACTAAGCTCCGTGTTAGAGGTGAGGTAAAGATGTCGGTACCATCCTGCTAGAAAATAGAGTGTTATTGGCCGATAGGTTTCTCATATATTAAGGCAGATTGCAAAGTCTTTGAACTTAAACTATGAAGGCTTCTTCGCTGTTCTTCAGAGATCTTACACCAATCGGCTATCTCTAGGGCCACTTCCTTTGATTATAGAATATATTGTTGATGTATATTGCCAAGGTCTGAAGACTTGAAGACCCAAGGTTCATCAAGCTCAAGAAAGGTTTGTGAAGTGTATGTCATGATAGACCTAGGTTAAAAAGATCAAAAGACCTTTACATAGCCTTATGAACCAACCCTTGTCACCTACATATGTTCCCAAGTGAGTGGGAGTAGGTTCTAGGCAAAATGGAAAAAAAATAAGGGAATTAGATCAATCCGGAGGGGGTTGAATCAATCTGCACTTAGTGGATCGATCCACTACTTACTGGATCAATCCGGTAAAGCTCGGGTGTCTCAGACTGAGACACTGGATCAATCCGGGGATGCTAGATTAATTCGAGTGGATTGGATCGATCCGAAATCACTGAGATTTAAAAAAATAATCAGATCAACGTTTATGATTTTTTAACCATTGGGATAGATGCCAAATCAAGGGTGCACGATTGGGCTCGTCTCCTATAAATATGTAAGAAGCCCAAATAAGCTCTCTAACACATTAACACACATTGAACTCAAAAGGAAAGAGAGAGCTAAGACATTTACACTTCTCAACTACCAAAGGCTCTCTCCTATGAGCATTGATTGAAGATCAAGGAGCCTTTAAGTGCTTCCCTAGCACTCCACACTTGAAGAAC
>JAOXJP010228296.1:0-11149 GCA_025762735.1 Platanus orientalis | reverse complement strand
TATATACTTAACACAAACACACACACACACACACACACACACACACACACATGTTCAAAATTAAGATTGGGTCTCTAATCTTTCTATCTTCTGAATTAATTAAACAAATATGTAGTTCTTATTTTGCTTTTTCCCCTTTATTTTGAGTCTTTCCATTTTTTTAATGGTTCACTAGAGCAAATTAACATGAATTAGTTGTCAACCAGACAACCAAACTTCAAAGTTCAAACCATTTGGTATTACTCTCCTTTCACGTAATTATGATGGGATATGATGGATACTTACTATACACACTAGTCCGGATCCTCAGATCCTCTTCTATCTGCAAGATTTCTTGTGACCAGGAGAGGCGCACACATACCTCAAAAAAAGTGAATCACTTTTTTGGATGCGTTTTCACTTTTTAGGGGGTACGTGCACCTCTTGTGGTGGTAAGAAATCTTGTGGACGGGACAGGATCCTTTTGGTATTACATACACATCTTTAATATCTCTCTAATGAATTAATGAGACAAATACGTAGTTCTTATGGTGCTTTTTTCCCCTTTAGTCTTCTCTTATCTTTATAGTACACTAGAACAAACATGAATCACTTGTAAACCAAACATTCAAACTTCAAACCGTTTGGTATTCACCTAGCAATGATAGGATAAAGACAAACACTTATGATTTGTATGTGATCCTGTAACTAGTTCATATAATTAACTTATAGTTATGATAACTTTAGTTCATTTATACCTTGTTTCCCTTTCCATTTCTTCCATATAGGCATGATCAAACGGTCATAGACTGCCAGAGTAATCAATATGGCTCCCACAAAGAAGACTGTGAATGAGCCTGCCGGAATTTGAAAATTCCCGATCAATCTTTCCATAGTTGAAGCTTGCTCTACAGAGAAAGTAATCATTTGTGCATATGTTGTCCAGAACATGATTGTTGTAGCCCAAATCGGTAATAGACTGATCACCATTTTCACCTCCTCTATTTGTGTCACTGAGCATAGCTTCCAAAGGTTTTTGGTTGAGGTGCCATTTCTTTCGTAATCTCCTGCTGCAATGACTGCAGCCTTGTCTAGGAAACTGATAGAAAACATGATTTTAATAAGTAATAACAAAAAGCCCACATAGTTGGATGTAATCCTTTTACCTTATCAAAATTATTCCATTTTCTCAAAGGAAATATTTGCAAGAATTGTTATAAATCATATGAGTTGCTTTTTATGGATAGGTTAGCATTGGGCTTTGACTATAAAAGATTGTGATGCAAACGGATTTTTCTTTCTAATTATAATAAAACATTAAAACCATTTTCACTACTACTACTACTTTTATTATTTTATTATTCAAGCAATATCACTAACATAAGTTATATTAGAGAAAAGAAAAAGAAATAAAGAAAATTTTGAGTTAATATACTTGATACATGTCAACACTCCATATCCCCATCAGGAGGGACAATCATGGACCATGAACGTGGGGGAGCTAGATGCCACTCCACAGAATGTGTATACATGTGCATAGAGAGCCTGGAAGATTTGAACTCATGACCTAAAACCTACTCTAATACCATCTTAAATAAAGCAATTATCCAATGTAAAAAAAGAAATAGATACTTTATGTAATTCATCACAACCATGGTCCAGTGTTAAGACTTGAGAGGGTTTTTTTTTTTTGGGTGGGGGGGTGCTAAAAACATGTTAGAGTTGAAAGTAAAATTTTCGTTAACAAATATTGCTTACTGGAACTGGTCTGTGTGATGGATTCTCTTTGCCTCTGCAGAATCCTCATATAATAAGCTAACGTTGGAAGGAAATTCAACATTCCTATTCCTTATGGCAGCAACAATAACTTGGAAAATCTGAACTATTGGACTTCCCAAGCTTTTCTTGTATCTGTAACTCTTAGTACCAGATAAAAATATCAAGATGGCAAGAAACATAGAGACAGAACATATTCCATAAGCCCAACTTCGACCAACTTTATCCTGTATGTAGACAAGCACTGTAACAGCCATCAATGTCCCTGTGCTGATGAAGAAGAAGAACCTATTGAAGAAGTGGGCCATCTGGACCTTTTCCTTTTCGTCTTTATCATCGAACTGATCAGTTCCAAATCCGGAGACACTTGATTTGAGGCCACCGGTCCCCAGTGCAATTAGATATAGAGAAAAATACAGAAATCCCATTTGGAGTCCATTGGCTTGCTCACAATTTTGGGTGGCATTAGTTTTGCAAGGGGGTGGGCGTAGCTGTGGCAGTCTTGTAGATATTGCTAGCATGCCGGTACCCTGATTCACCATCATACAAACAATAGAACTTAAATCCCCAAGTAAAACCATTTATATATAATCGGCTACAAATTTTCAACTGAAACTAGACCTGCACATAGCAAAGCAAGAAACTGAATATTTGTTGTAACTAGAAAGAATTATCCTATTTTAATTTGACATAGCAAGTTAAATGGTTCACCAGATCCCAAGAAACTTAATGGAATTATAGCACTTACCAGTGTTTGGACGGAGGCAAAGATTGCTATGGTCTTGTACCTGCCTAAGAAAGAATCTGCAAGGAAGCCTCCAAGCAAACATAGGAGAAATGAAGTTCCCATAAAATCTGTTACAATGTTGGCTGAGGTTGCACTAGGGAGATGCATTGTTCCACCCAAGTATGTCACAAGGTTCACTGCTATTCCCATTGTTGACAACCTTTCGCATATTTCAATCCCTAGAATAAAATGATAATTTAGTGAAATTAAAATTCCAACTGAAGGTTCCCCATAATTCAAGACTAAAGTAATGGAAACAAGTTTTATTATTATTATTATTTATTTATTTATATTGTAACTTCTGTTTCTCAACTGTAGTCCTTTTGCTTAATTGTTATTATCTTTTCATTTTATTTAATTTTAGCATAGAGCCCAAAACTGAAATTTTCTAATAAAAAAGAACCCCACAAATGAAAAAAAAAAAAAAGTGTACCACGTTGAAAGGCAATCGTGTGGCATGTGTTTATGTAAAATAAAATAAAATAAAAGATGGCTGGGATCTCTTCAATAATGTTTATATATATATATATATATATACCCACTTACGTTTTATATATATAACGTAAGTGGGTAATTTATTAATTAGTAGGTGAAGACGGGTTTTGAACCCAAGTCACAGACTTTACCAACTTTGCAATCTGGCATCTTCTCGCCAATAATGATGGATGGATATAAACCTTATTTCAAAGAGATATGGCAAACAAACGAAAGGTGGGGCTACCCTTTGTAAAGATTATGTTGGTATGTAGAAAGTTAAAGAGCTAAAAATGAGGGAGGAATCTCCCCATAGTGCACATGAATGACACAGATTGAATATATATATTCTTTCCCAGTAAACACATGGCATAGGAACCATATAATAGTAAGCAATAAAACCAAATGCTCTTATGTTTTGATGGGTCCCTTCTCTGTTGATTTTTTTCACTCAAATCAAAACTTTTCACTGAAAACAAAAGGAGCAAAATTAAGAATAACTCACCAGTTTGATTTGATCATAATCTTTTGACATTAAGAGCCAATTTTTGTGGTGCTGATGGATTTTTCAATCGTCTTTTTCTATTTGCTTTATTTCCACTTTTAAGCAAATGAAATGCCATATGTGTCCCATATACTTTGTATGGACATGAAACACTTGCTTTTCACTATGCTCAAATGTAGGAACAGCACATTAAACATGCAAAAACTGGAATGTAAAGTAATATTTTAAACAACCAAGCATCACTCTACCTAGCTTAATTTCAAAAGGAAAAAAAAAAAAAAAAACAATCGAAATTATAAGTTAAATCACATGAAAGATTGGAGTCATGCATGTTGAGGAAAATTCTTAGCTGTTGAAGTTTTTATAATGAACAATGAAAATGCCACCAAAAAAATGATATCAACAAGAATGAGAGATTAAATTTAAACTTGATGCAAAATGGAAAATGAGACTCAGACCTTTTAGCTAGTATCGGTTACTTCAATTAAAAGTTACAGTTCCAACAAAATCAACAAGATGAATATGATGCTTCAAAATGCCACATCCAGTCAACTAGGGAGATGGTTTTTATGCCATTGAAGGATAATTTTAATTCTATAAGGGGAGACCCTTAACAGAACGGCTTCATAGCATACAGTGAGTGAGAAAAATGAAATGAAGCATAGGTGGGGTAGCAACATATGAAAAGTAAGTGAAAAACAAACCTAGAATAAAAGCAGCAGGCACCCAACCGCCAGTTTTAGACTTGTCAGCAGGGAAACCCTTGTAGTCTACTGCATCTGCAACTGACCAACTCATCTTTCTCTCCTGAGAAGAAAATTTTTGAAAGTTAATAACAATCAATGGGAAAGTTCTGATGATGCCAGTGACCCAAATAAGCTGGTCATAATAATGTAACAACAAGCACAAACCGTTTTCTCAAGTATCACAAGGAAAAAGAGCTTTAAAAATGCTAAAAAGAAAGCAACGAAGCTAAGGATACCCCTCTCTGTTGTGCTCCAACTCCCCACTTAGATGTCTTGGGAGCTTCTTCTTTTATAGGGAAGGATTCTTCCATGTTCACGTTATAGTGACCTCCACTACCATTTTAAAGGGATTACAGCTTTTTTCTTTTTTTCTTTTTTTTTTTTTTGGTAAAGGTGGAGATTAGGTTTATCACATTGTTTTGGAATTTTGGGTTACTTTAAGATATTTGTACTTCGAAAGAAAACAACAAAATGAAAAATAATGTAGATTAATTTAGTAGTGAGGAAGGTGAAAAATGGAATCTTGAACTTGCATTTTCATTACCACCTCTCTTTACAGGTGAATGGATAAGTTTTGATTATGGAGGCTGTGATCCATACCCGACTTGTCTTCTAAGTGCTCTTGCTACCCCACAAACAAATGCTACCTTCCCTTGTTTTTTCTTTGACCCCCTATAGGCAAAAGAAACCTCTCATTGATTTGCTGTAGAACTAGAGAAGGTCCCTTTGTTTACATGCATGTAGTTAACAAATGTATTAAGGGCCTGCATGTTTGGCAGCCACCTGTAATGTAATCATTTCATTTCAAATTTCCAAGGCATTTGTAGCCATGAAGTAATGGTTCTAAATGAACTCATTCAGATATATACTGATTTGCTAACTAAAATTATAAATGAAGTTATCTTAGGTTTTTTATAAAATGAAATGATATATTAATATCAAGCATAAATCTGAATGAGTTCATTATGAACCAACACCTTGTGGCTACAAATGCCTTGGAAGTTAAATTTGAAATGAAATGATTACATTACAGGCTGCCAAACACGGCCGAAAGAAATGACACAATTATATAAATCTAAACTAAAAATTTATCATTTCTAGAGAGAAATTTCATGTCTCAGGCATTTCTCCATCCATATGCAGTAATGTCATGTACTGAAATGTCACATTCGCAACGAAAGTTGGGTGTTGGTGGCTGATTTATGGCCAAAACTTGTAATGATGACAGGAAGTGTCAAAAAATCCCTAAAATTCTAGAGTACATGAACCAAATTTCGAAGAACTCGACCTTTGATTGTGATTCTACTATAGGACTCATATCCTCTGCACCACTTTATGGTACGCCATGGTAAGCCACAGGCACAAAGGGGGTGGGGGCCTGCAAAAAGTGTATGGGCCCCACCCCCTCTTTGTGTCTGTGGCTTACCATGGCGCACCATAAGGTGGCGCAGAGGATACAGGGCCCTATAGAATCAGTGTGTAGATGAGTTGACTCGGTCAGGTTGTGGCATATGTCATATGCAGGTCATTGCTGGAGTAGGTGAGTCGTCTCACCAGGATCAGCTGAGTTAGACATGATTCAATACTGCCTTGAAAATGGGACTTGTGAAGACGAGAAGGATCATGCCACAGATGATTCCTAGTGAGCTCAAAGATACCCTCATGGGTAACAAAACCCTAATATCTTACTCCCATCACACACACGAACACATGCATGCACACACATGGTCTTGTGTGCCAGCCTGTGTTTTGTGTTTGTGTGTTTTGTGTTTCCATGCAAACACATTCACACGAGTGTGACCATGTGCAAGTGGCTCACACGTGCGTCTACAGACAAATGGAATTACCACTCACCGCCGACCATTGAAGCAACATATAACGTGAACAAGTGCCCCACTAAAGTTTAAGGCCAAACCCATCCATAACCCATCAACCCCCCATTAGGTCCCTCCACTACATATGTAGCCATAGACTTGTTTATTTAATCCCTTTGACTCTCAACTCGTATGGGAAGAGATCAGAACAACCTCTCCATTGGGTCCCTCCACTACATATGTAGCCATGGACTTGTTTATGTAAACACTTTTGAGTACTCCCAACTCGTATGAGAGGAATCAGAATAACCTCGGAGATGTTGTGGCCTACAAATCTCGCTCTCTCTCTCTCTTTCTCTACACAAGTCTTGCTGTGGTAGCTACAAGTGTAATTCTGATGGGCCCTTTATAAAAGTGAAATTTGATTAAAATAACCTTCAAATATGTATAAAGAAGTAGATACAAATTGGGAATATGTACTTACACAAATGTTTTTTCTGGTGCCTCATTCACCCCTACATATGTAAAATATGTTAAGTGTTTAAAAAAAAAATTAAATGAAATTAACAATCTCTTTAGAGGTGATTAGAAATCCTCTCTTTACATTGCACATAAAGAGTCACATGTCAACGGTCATGTCTGAGTTAAGTGGGAGTTTTTTTGTCCAAGTTAGTGCCAGTAAACAAATCTCCTTTACAGACAAGCATATAATTTGGTTGAGGGCTTGGGGCACATGTAACTTTTGTGGCAAATTTTTCAAGTGTTGGTGAAACCTGCACGGCTGTTGTGGTGCACAAATCAGGGTAGCGGGTAAGGGTTCCCATCCAATAAATCTCCTTCTAGCTGGCTCAAAAGTTGATTAAATTTCATGATCCTAATCATCTAAGTAGGTCTCATTCTTTGAAATCTCAAGAAAAGACAGCTAATAAACCCAAAGGCATTGGGGAGAAGAAATACACTGATAGTCCATGGATTGAATGCGTATAATCATGTTTGGAAACCGGATCTAACTGACCAGTTGGACTGGAAGACCGGTGACCCAAGTCCCAAAATGGTTCAGTCACCCAGAGCTGGTAGGTGTCAAAATCTTATCTATCTATAATTCAGCTGTTTGGACATTCTGAACCAATCAACAAAATCGGTTCAACCCTTGAGCTGGATAAAAAATAACTGATGCTAGCTGTTTGACCCAGATCAGTCTATGGGTCTACCAGGTTGGACCTACCTGCCTTGCCGACCTCCAATTTGGATTTTAAAACACTGCATCTAACTTGGTCAACTTGGTACCAAAAATATAAATAAATAAAAACTTATTCAATTCTCACACATTCAGTCAATTTGTCCCATACATGTTTCGGTGGCATTTAGGACGTTTTAATTGAGAGATGCATAGACAACCCTTTTTTGAGGGAGGTTTGTGTCCGCTCCCCTAAACTAACAGGGGGTGGACACATCAGTGCCAAAAAGTGATTTACACTTTTTTTCTTTTTTTTGGGGGGGGTGGGGGGTGGGGGGCACATATCACTTTTCAGCACTGATGTGCCGGCCCCCTGACAGGGGGCAGTGGTTAGCTTTAGTTAAGGGGAGCGGACCCAATCCTCTTTGCCCTTTTTTTTATAAGAAAAGTAAGAAGCAAAGATGAGACAAGATGACAACGTAACAATGCTTGAGTCATATATCACGCTTTCTTTAGGACAGTATTCACCTTTACTCTGTTCTTGTTGAAGAAGACAAATACTTCAACAAGTCAGCAAATCTGTCGCTAGGTTAAAATGGGCTCAGCCAATAGGTTGTGTTGTTAATCAACGGTTTGTAGCATCAAAAATCAATCCTTGACCTGATGTTATTACCTAGCAGAATTGAACATTGTTTATGAACAATAACAAAAATAAAGAAGAGATACGATTTTGAAGCGTTTAAAACAATGGTAGGTCTCCTTCATTTATAGATTTTGTATGGGTGCATTTAGCCAATGGTTGTAACTGTTCGTATGTTCTCTATGGACACTTATTAGTGTCTATAGACCCCTAAGGCACCTCTTCATGTGATCCATTTTAATAAAGAGTCATGTCTTTATATATTATGTATATAATACACACCTTTTGATGAAGAGTTTTGTTTCTTCATTAAATACTTTTGAACACACCTGCACATGATTCAAGTGGTACATGTTGCGCCAGAAGTCACACATCACACATGCTCCATGTACCACATACCACACGCCCCGCACCTGCACCATGCGATGCCAAACATCAAGCATCAAGTGGCTACACCACGCTCATGGACTAGCACCATGCACTGCACACACACTTGTGATGATGCATACATGCAAAGTGAAAAATGCACCCAAAGATCCATTGTGCCAATGCCCACATGTGTGTGCATACGCATGCATGATGCGTGATGTGTTGTATCATGCATCACTTGCATGTGTTTGCACATGCATGATTTGCACATGCATGATGCATGATGTGTTGCATCATGCATCACTTACATAGTCTCTTCCTTTGCTGAAGTAAAATACAATGAAACTTCTTTACTTATAAGGAGGTTTCCTTTTTGGTTTCTAAGTAATGTGGGACTAAACTTTTTCATCAAAAAACTTATTGTCAGCTGTCATTTGATTTTCACACAAGTTTAGTTTCCCTCATTATTTCAAATTTAAATGGTTTATGGAAAAACAAATTTATAAAAATGGGGTTCAAAATTGTTTTGAGTAGTTTTGTAATAAGACCTTAAAGTAAAGGGTATTTCTTCATAAAAAAATATTTCAAAAGTTTATCTAAACTTTTCAAATATCCAACAATCTCTCACTATTTTTAAAAGTTTAAATTTTTTTTAATAAATACAACAAATAAAATAAATAAATACATTTTTGGACAAGTGGTAAATTATGCATAGATGAAGGTGTCACCTGACTTGAATCTTCATTAGTCCAAATACATCAAAGTTTGTTGATGTGTATAATAACTCTAGTTTTGAACTAAAACCTCACTTCAACTAAACTGGACATAGCAAAAACATAATTTTTCTTTTTAGTGTTCAAGCATAACCAACATATTAACAAGCTTATGATATTATCATATTTAGTAAGTGCTCTAGTAGATAAGCTCAAGATCTCATAGGAAGTGACCTTACTTCCACACTTACATAGGTGAGTATCTAAAGTATATTTGTATTACTTATATTTTTCTATACAGAAATAGACTCATTAAGAGTATTAATATTCATCCGTCTTTATCCATACAGATATGCACTAACTATGGAAAGATTAAATATATATGTATCTACTTATTTACTGCATATAGTTGATTTCTATGACTTGTTTTTCTTGTTGAACTTGAATGGAGGTTGGGATTTCATTATAGTCAACTTAGTTTATAGATTTTAATCTCATCCTTTAGATGACTTCTAGATCATATTCCTTAGAATATCTTTTGTAAAAAGGCTGGTTAAATTTTATTTTGATCGAACATATTCTAATAATGTGATAAGTTTATCTTTCAGAAGTCATCTCACATATGAGTATCTTGGATTAATATGTCTTGATTTTCTATTATATGTATCATTGTATGCTCTTGATAATATAGATTCATTATCACAATGCAAAGAAATGGTAGGCATTGGTTTAGTTCATAGTGATACCTCATAAGGTGAATTTTTTTATCCATTTTGTCTCTTTGTCAACAACTGTCAATGTAATAAACTTTGTTTCTATAGTAGAATGATTTATGTAACTTTGTTTCTTGGATCCCCAAGATATCTTGGTGTCACCTATGGTAAATATTCATCCACTAGTTGAATCATTTGAACTAAATATTCAACTAACATCTATATATCCTTCAAGTACATTTGGTTATCTTTGATATCTTAAATCATAATTATTTGTTTTATTTAAGTATTTAAATATTTTATAAATAGCATTGCAATGTCAGTAGCCAAGATTATGAGTAAATCTACTTAATACACCAACATCATAAGCTATAGCGAATCTTGTACAATGCATAGTACACACAAAACTACCAACATTACTAATATATTTCAATTGATTTATGAACCTTTCACCATTTTTTGAAAGTTTTATACTATGGTCAAATGGTGTAGATACAGGTCTATAGTCAAAACATTCAAATTTTCTAAGATTAGATTCAATATAATGAGATTGTGAAAAATAATTTTATTATTATTTTTTATTAGTTTAATTTTTAAAATGGCATTTGCATTACCCATATCTTGCATAGAAAAGCAAGATGACAGATATCTTTTAGTATCAATAACTATATCAAGATTTATATCAAATATTAATATGTCATCAACATATAGGAAAATAATTATAGTTCTAATATCATTAAATTTTTAGTAAGTAAACACATTTATATGCTTCATTTAGTTTAAAACCATAAGATTGGATTACTTGGTCAAATTTTTTATGCAATTGTTTGGATGCTTGTTTTAAACCATATAATGACTTAACTAATAATTTACATACTTTATGTTCTTGATTAGTTGTAACAAAACCCTCAGGTTGTTCCATGTAAATTTCTCCATTTAAGTTTTACTATTTAAAAATGAGATTTTAATGTACATTTAATGTACTACCAAAACATAATAAATTGTAGCTAATGCAACCAAGATTCCACTAGTAGTTATTCTAGTTACAAGAGCAAATATATCAAAATAATCAACTCCTTTTTGTATAATTCCTTTGGCCACTAGTCTAGCTTTAAATTTTTTAATTGAGCCATCCATTTTTTTTTAAATATCCATTTACAACTTATTGGTTGACATCGCGAAGGTAGGTCAACTAGTTTTCATATTTGATCTACCACGATGGAATCCATTTCATCATTTTTGTTTCCTTCTAAAATAAATCATCTCAAAAACTCATAACTTCCTTAATTGTTTTAAGGTACTCATCTATATCTAAAATTATAATAGAATTTGTAATATAATTTCTATCACTTTTTACTAAGAATAAAAAAAAATTCTAAGTTGAAGGGGGTTTCTCTTTTTCTTGTACTTCTAAGTTCTAATTCTCCAACCTCTACGACTTCTTTTCTTTTAAGAA